>CM060865.1:2549681-2619681 GCA_030737845.1 Acorus calamus | reverse complement strand
GATAGAGTGTGTGACGCATGTTGTGTGTGTAATAATGATGAGTGATATGTTGAGGATAAATTTTCTTTTGTCCCTTTTTACTCCCCAGAGAGGGTTAGCCGGGTTAGAACCCCGGTCGTTTAGGTGGGACGGATGCAACTCGTCCACGGTCCACCCCGCCAGCGAGGGGACACGCAAAATTATCTTTTTAGTATTTGGTTCCAATAGAAGTATTTATACATGAAATTTAGAAAATGATTGAGAGTGGTGTTCAGCCGAATGTGATCACGTACAATTCATTGATGAAGGGGCTCTATGATTTGAGGGGACACCATGATTCGAAGCAGGTTGGAGCCTAATGTAGTTACTTACAATGCAGTGATCGATGGTTATTGCTTGGGGAGAAGAATGAAACATGCGATGAGGGTACTTGACTCTATGGTGGCCAGAGGAGAGAATCCCAATGTTGTTACTTACAATATATTGTTAAATGGGTACTGCAGAGTGAAGCAGATGGATGAGGCTATGGAATTGTTCATGAGAATGCAATGTGAGACCTGACCTGATTTCTACACTTATCATAAACTGCTGCGTGGGTTTTGCCAAGTTGGTCGTATTCAGGAGCCAAGCGAGATGCTCTAAATGGTTCACTGTCTTCTTAAGAAGAAGGAATCCCTCAAAGGAGTGCATCTTGCCATTGAAATGAGAAAGAGAGAGTATATTCTGTCAATGTTTCTTCCCATGTTTGAAACCGATGAGAATGATCCTCAGTATATTAAGATGCTTCCAGAGTTTGCAACAAAGGATGTTGAGATTGACAAGAGGCAATCGAAGAAGTAGCAATCAATTGTAAAATTACTTATTTTGCATCTAAGTTTTGTGGATTTACTTTGGAATTACTTCGGATGAGTGGGACTGTTTGACTTGATTTTTGTGCGTATCATTCTATAGCTAAGATCACTAAAATTGATTTTCAACATCAGTTGTGTTATGATTTGAGAGTTCTTAAGCAGTTCTATAGGGACTCCGTAGCAATCATCACCTGAGGAGGCCATCAAACATTTATGTATGATCTAGGGTTCGGGGTCTCTCTCATGTGAGGGTGTGTACTGATTTGAAACTCAAATAGGTTTGACTCTTTGGCTAGAGCTTAAGGTACGCGATGGTCTTCTCAAGAAGAAATTAAAGTTGGATGTGCTTTGTTTTTTTTTTTTTTTAATACGTAAACGAATAATTTATTTTATTAAATCTATAGAATAGAATGCCAAATCCAGTACACTATAAATTCACTTGTAATTTGTACTAAACAACAGAGATATGTAAGAGTAAGTCCACACAAGTTCCCCTTTCTAGTTGTCCATCCAGAACTGTGACTGCAGGTGATCAACCACGCTCTTATCGACCTGGAATGCTTTGGCCAACACATCATCGGAAATAGGAGGTTTCGACCCAAAGACAGAATTTGCAACAATGATCAGACCAGGGTTTTGACTGCTTAAGGCAGCAATGGCCACGGCATTGCCATAGCCTGCGTTACGTTGGAAGTGAATCAGACCTTGTGGGAAGACAAACACATCACCCTTTTGTAAGACTTTTGTGACGAGGCGGTTTTCAGCGTTGGAGGTGACGAAACCGACATAGAGAGTGCCTTCCAACACGGTCAGTATCTCAGTCCCTCGGGGGTGGATGTGGGGAGGGTTTAGTCCATAGGGGGCGAAGTCTATGCGAGCAGCAGAGATGCCAAGTGTGTTGAGTCCTGGTATCTGAGCCACGTTAACAGGGGTCACCTTGGAACCAAGTGGGTTGGCAGTGTTTCCGGGCTTGTTGAGGCCACCGAAGAAGAAATCATTTTCTGTGACGTGCTTTGGGTCCTTGCAGAATTGCCCGTTCACAAAGACTGTATGCAAAAAATTACAAAACAATTTAGATGATGATCTTAATTTAAAGAATATATATAAAGTGATGAAATGATTGTGCCTGAACGTACCCTGTCCATTGGGGGCTGCCACACAGAAATCTTGGAGGGGGCTTGGATCAGAAGCAAGTGCAAGAGAGCATGAAAGGGCAAGGAACCCCATAAAGTATAACATATTTGCCATCTCTGATATCTCTCCAGAACACACTTTCTATCTATCTGTTTATCACTGTCTCCTCTTTGGATGGTGCTTTTACAAGACGAATGAGCTTGTTTTGTGAATGACTAATGATCAGCATACATGGTATATATATAGAGGGTGGAATGATCCCTGTTCCATCATTTGTTATTTCATTCATTGAAACGGTCCTCATTCTTTTCTTCTTTTTTTGGGTGTACTGTACCAATTTAATTATGAAGGGGTCAGACACTTTTGTTGATTGGGTCCATTTCATTAAACGCGGTATGAATCATTAGTTCTATATAAACAAAGTGAACCAAGTCAAACCTCACCTCATATTATCACAAAAGTGATACCTGAAGACGAAATCATACGTTAGCCTGCCATATCTTATGAAGTTTGGAATGAATTATTCCTCTCAATAATAATTAATTTACTCAACACTACAACGTATCATAATTGACATTATATTTATTTATTCTATATATTGTCGGCCTGCTTGTGCCAGAACATAATATTCTATTAAACAGCTGAACTCTGCTGAAGCATATCTAAATTTTTGTTATGACAGCAACAGCCGTCCTCGCAATAAATAGGTACGTAATGGGTCAAAACTATCCTTTGATAATTTCCTATTCCAATATTGCAGGCTAAGACTTTGTCATAAAGATTGCTTCCTGATGAATATGTTTGGTCAGTTGTCTCTTTGTATTATTTCCAAATTTCAGATGTCTCGTCTTGGAGTTTCCATAGTCTGCTTATTATATGAAAACAAATTTTCTTAATACATTCTTCTCCGAAGCATTATGGGTTTTTATTTTTATAAAAAATGATCTATATACTCTAGTTAATTTATGAAAAAAAATGTATAACAAAAAATGTTGTACGTGCTCTTATTTATAGGTTCAATGAGTGTGCTGCAAGCGGTAGGACTGGCTTTTTATTTTTGAAATTTGTGTCTTGAAAATTCAAGAATAAATTGCATTCATTTTCAATAACAAAACATGGCATGTGTTGGTCGCAAATACAAAGATCCTCTTCTGACAAGATGACTCAATGGCTTTGAATGAGAATCCCTTCTTCAGGAGGACCATCATCACCCCAAATGTAAATTTACATGCTGTCATGATATATAAAACTTTGATACACAAATACAATTATACAATGAGAGAAACAGATAACGCATAAAGGAATTTGTCCAATTCGATTTAATTCGACCTTCTAAGGTATAAAACCGAATTTAAACTTAGTTTAGACCAGTTTATTAATTTCTGAATCCATAACTAAAGTATTAAACCAAACTAAACAAAAATCAACCCAAACCCATAAAATCATTGTAAGTTCCATTCAGTTTTAAACACTCCTAACTGATCCCGTTTGGTAACACGATTGGGGGGGGGGGGGGGGGGGGGTTGATTCTGTTTTTAATTAAGCAGAAAGTTCAAACGTGTTACTAAACGGGTTTCATGGAGCCAGTTTAATTAAAAAGTTACTTACAACTTTTTATATAAAATGGTTGCTTTTTTAAAAGCTTAGAAATGCGCTTTTCACGGATCAAAGTTTATTTAAGCCACTTTATTCAAAATCTTATTTTTCAAACGTGTATCACCACCCAACCTATATCTCGAGTTTGGCCAACCAGATAACCCAAAAAAATTTACAGAGGTAAATTGTGCACTAATACATTCAGTTTTGGATAATCCTACATCCGTCCATTTTTCAGTTTTAAATCCAGTCTACAAGTGTTTGAATTTTTTAAAAATAGTATACTTCATCTAATGAATGAGGTACGTATTTTTATAAAAAATGAAACATACATTCTAATGAATTGTAGAGATTCATTTATTGAAAATGAAAATTTTTTTTATCGAATCATATATTTTACTAAGAGTGAGTATATGCTCTAATAATTTTCTACTGACACATAAAATTAAACCTGAGATAAAAACTGTGTGTAACAACACTCTATTATTTTACATTACTAAATGAACAATGTAAAAATCAAAAGGCCAACACAAGAGGCTCAAAAGCGTAGTGAGAGTATCATTTATAGAAAATGATATATCCAACCTCGTATGTAACATCATAATCAACAATCTACACCTATTTTCTTTTTTAAATTATAATCACCTATTAAAATATATACTATCATATGAATTTTGAAGTATATACTAAGATTAATACATTTCTTCCTTAAAAAAATTATAGTTCCATACATGCAATATAGCTCATACATTATGTTATCGTAGTGTATGGTGTTACAAAAGGAACGGTAAAACAAATCAGAGTGTTTCAGCGCTCAACAATTATATCAATTTTAGCAAGATCCAAGTTTTTCAAAAAAGGAAAAATTAATTACGCATCCTCCGGAGACACTAAATTATTTTTAGTTTCCTAAAACATTTGAATTTATTTTAGTCTCCCAGATCCCATTATCTATTATTTCACATCATTTTGAATAACGGACAATAAGTTCACCATTAATGTTTTCATTTTTACCCATCCCCTACAACCGCTGGGTATAATGGTATTAAGTCCGGCTACATTTAGCAGGTCTGATTACATTCTTAATAAGTTTGTGTACATTGTTAAAAGATGAAGGCAGAGAGATACCGGTGAAAAAAAAAAAAGATAAAAAGATAACCCCATTCATTAGGACCTAAAACTAATTTATTAGTGGTTTCCCGAGGATCCGTAAAAAGCAAAATTATATATCAACTTTAAAAAGGACTAATGCACTATGTACTGAGAGAGGATGCTTTGCTTTCAGAGATTAAAAAAAAAAAGGGCCTTTCTCGTCAACCGCTGGGTATTATTTCAGTACCTGTTACCCCTTCTCTTCATGCGCATGCTTCGTCTGTTCCCGTTCTCGATGGATCGAACTTTTCAGATTGGAAAGAGCAGATACAGTTCACCCTTGGTGTTCTGGATCTAGATTTGGCTCTCCAAACTAAAAAGCCCGCTGAACTCACTGAGGCTAGCAGTGAGGATGACAAAAATCTATTTAAGCAGTGGGAGCGATCCAACAGACTTAGCCTAATGTTTATGCGCATGACTATTGCGAATAACATCAAATCATCACTTCCGAAAGCTGATGATGCACAGACCTACTTGAAAAATGTGGAAGATCGTTTCAAAGCTGCTGATAAATCATTAGCGGGGACACTCATGGCACAACTGACAACTATGAAATATGATGGGGTGCGAGGTATGCAACAACATATCTTAGAAATGACTAATATCGCTGCAAAACTCAAGACATTGGGAATGAATGTGGATGAATCCTTCTTAGTGCAGTTCATTTTGAACTCACTTCCACCTCAGTATGAGGCATTCCAAATCTCGTATAATACGAATAAAGACAAATGGAATGCCAATGAGTTAACAAGTATGGCCATTCAAGAGGAGGCCAGACTTAAGCAAAGAGGGATTCATTCAGTTCATTTCATTGCTCATAAAGATGCTAAAAGGGAAGAAAGCAAGGAAAGGGCAAAGTCAAGCACCACCAAAGGTCCATGGTCCTGCTGATGCTCCTCAGGTTCATGTGAAGACGATAAGAGTCCAAAGTGTTTTTTCTGTAAAAAGAATGGACACATACAGAAGGACTGTTCGAAGCGTAGGGCATGGTTCGAAAAGAAAGGTAAGCACTTTGCTTATGTATGTTTCGAATCATATCTTACTGAAGTACCTTCGAATACATGGTGGATTGACTCAGGTGCCTCTATTCATGTTTCCAATTCGATGCAGGGATTCCTTACAACCCGGAGCCCAAATCCAAATGAAAGATACATCCTAGTAGCGAACCGCATGAAAGTTGAAGTCTTGGCCATTGGAACCTATCGTTTGTCTTTGGATAGTGGTTTTTATTTAGATTTGCAAAATACTGTTTATGTTCCTTCTGTTTCAAGAAACCTTGTTTCTCTTCCTAAACTAGACCTTGATGGTTATTCCTTTTATTTTGCAAATAAATCCTTTAACTTGTTCAAGAATAATGTTTTTATGGGTTGTGGAACTTTATGTGATGGCTTATATAAATTGAACCTTCATTCTTCTTTTTCTGAAGCCTTAATGACCTTGCATCCTGATAGAAATATTGGAATTAAAAGAAACATGATAAATGAAAATTCTTCCATCTTGTGGCATAAACGACTGGGACATATTTCCAGAGAAAGGATGGAAAGATTAGTAAAAGATAAGGTTCTTCCAACCTTAGATTTTACTGATTTTGTAGTGTGTGTGGACTGTATTAAGGGTAAACAGACCAAACACACTAAGAAAGGTGCCACAAGAGCTAATGAGCTTCTTGAGATTGTTCACACTGATATATGTGGACCTTTTTCTTCTCCCTGTTTCAGTGGTGAAAAATACTTTATTACCTTTATTGATGACTTTTCTAGATTTGGATATATCTATTTGCTTAATGATAAATCTCAGGCTGTGGATACCCTTGAGGTATATATTACTGAGGTTGAACGGCAATTAGATAAAAAGATTAAAGTCATTCGTTCTGATAGAGGTGGTGAGTATTATGGGAGATATGATGAAACAGGACAACACCCCGGTCCATTTGCTAAACTCCTAGCAAAGTATGGAATTCGTGCACAATATACGATGCCCGGTACTCCTCAGCAGAATGGTGTAGCTGAGAGGCGCAATCGTACATTAATGGATATGGTGAGGAGTATGATAAGTAATTCTATCTTACCCGAATTTTTGTGGACTGAAGCCCTTAAGACCGCTGTTTATATATTGAATCGAGTTCCTAGTAAGTCAGTCCCAAAAACTCCTTTTGAGCTTTGGACTGGTAGGAAACCGAGTTTACGACACCTACATGTTTGGGGTTGTCCAGCGGAGGCTAGAATTTACAATCCACAAGAAAGAAAATTGGACCCTAGAACAATAAGTGGATATTTTATAGGGTATCCAGAAAAATCAAAAGGGTATAGATTTTACTGTCCTAACCATAGCACGAGAATAATAGAAACTGGAAATGCAAAATTCCTAGAAAGTGATGAGAATAGTGGGAGTGATCAACCACGAAAAGTGGTCATTGAAGAAGTAAGGGTGCAAGTTCCCTTGCCCATAACTTCTGAATCGAATCTTGCACCTATTATTGATAATCGTTCAAACAATAATGAGATGCAAATTAATGATCAACTACCCAATAATGACATCACTAATAATAATTCAACTCTAGAAACATCACAAGGAGTAGCATTACGAAGATCTCAAAGAGAAAAGAGATCTGCTATTTCAGATGATTACGTGGTGTATCTACAAGAGTCTGAATTTGACATAGGAATGAAAGCAGATCCAGTTTCATATGCAGATGCCATAAAAGTAGATAATTCTGACAAATGGATAGATGCTATGAAAGAAGAGTTAAAGTCCATGGCTCAAAATAAAGTCTGGGATCTCGTTGAATTGCCTAAACAAGCAAAGAGAGTCGGATGTAAATGGGTCTTCAAGACCAAACGTGACTCTAAAGGCAATGTTGAACGATTCAAAGCTAGACTTGTAGCTAAAGGCTTTACTCAGAAAGAAGGCATTGACTATAAAGAGACCTTCTCTCCTGTATCCAAGAAGGACTCTCTCAGAATTATAATGGCATTGGTGGCTCATTTTGATTTAGAGCTTCACCAAATGGATGTAAAAACTGCATTTCTGAATGGGAGTTTAGAGGAAGATGTTTATATGGAGCAGCCTGAAGGCTTCTCAGAAAAGGGAAAGGAACATCTTGTGTGCAAGTTGAAGAAGTCAATATATGGACTTAAACAAGCTTCACGTCAGTGGTATCTTAAGTTTAACGATACCATTGTTTCCTTCGGTTTTAAAGAAAATACCGTTGACCGGTGTATTTACTTGAAGGTTTGTGGAAGCAAGTTTATTTTTCTTATCCTATATGTAGATGACATCTTACTTGCAAGCAGCGATTTAGGTCTGTTGTACGAAACAAAACAATTCCTCACAAAGAACTTTGAAATGAAAGATATGGGAGAGGCAAATTTTGTGATTGGAATCGAAATCATTCGAGACCGAGCACGAAAAATATTGGGATTGTCTCAGAAAAGCTATATTGAAAGAGTTCTTGAAAGGTTTGGAATGCAAAATTGTTCGTCTTCAGATGCACCAGTACAAAAGGGTGATAAATTCAGTCTTATGCAATGTCCTCAAAATGATTGGGAACGAAAACAAATGGAGGTCATCCCTTATGCATCAGCCGTTGGGAGTTTGATGTATGCGCAAACATGTACGAGGCCAGATATCAGTTTTGCAGTCAGCATGCTCGGTAGATACCAAAGCAATCCAGGAATGGCTCATTGGAAGGCTGCAAAGAAGGTTATGAGATATTTGCAAGGAACAAAAGATTACATGCTCACATTTAGAAATCTGATCACTTGGAAGTGATTGGATACACTGACTCGGATCATGCAGGATGCCCCGATAGCAGAAAATCTACCTCTGGTTATGTCTTTCTGCTTAGTGGAGGGGCTATATCATGGAAAAGTGCAAAACAAGGAAGTATTGCTGCACACACCATGGAGGCCGAGTTCATTGCATGTTTCGAGGCTACGAATCATGCGTTATGGCTGCGAAATTTTATCTCGGGACTTGGGATCGTCGACACTATTGCCAAGCCGTTGAGAATTTTTTGTGATAATACTGCAGCAGTCTTCTTCTCTAAGAACGACAAGTACTCTAATGGTGTTAAACACATGGAATTAAAGTACTTATCGGTCAAAGATGAAGTACAGAAGCAAAGAGTGTCAATAGAAAATATAAGTACCAAGCTTATGATAGCGGATCCATTAACCAAAGGTTTAGGACCAAAAGTTTTTAAAGAACATGTTGAAAGAATGGGTCTTGGCCGCTATCCATGATGTATTATGAACTTATTGTATGATTGACACTAATGAGATCTCAAGTTTAATGTGCTTCTGTTATTTCCTATTTTCCATAATGTGTACACATGAATTGAAATGGATGAATGATAATAGGAAAATGTCCTGACAAGACACTTATGTGGAACCATTATAATAGGCTATGTAATCTAGTCTATTTGATATCCAACTTATGATCAAGTTAAATAAAATTATAATGTTGTAGTACATGGAAGGGACTACTTTGTTTATTAAGGTACAACCGCCATGACTCACATTAGCAATTTTATTTAATTATGATATTATGATGAAACTGGGTGATTAATGGGTCAAGTGGGAGAATGTAAGAATGTGACCCATTAAGTTATGAATATGGACATGTAATGATTAATGTTTCATTTCATTATTTGGGTTCATGAAAGGATACATTAGAAGAGTGAACTAATTAAGTATAAATTAATTGAGTTTTTATGTGGTTCAACTCCCATGACTATCCATTGAATAATGAATCTAGAAATACACAATGTATAAAGAGTAATTGTGTGTATCCCATTAAGTGGTACATAATGTATGTACATTTTCATTAAGTGATAGAGAATGTATATACATCATTTTAAAATGGTACACAATGTATGAAATAATTGTGTACATGAATTACCATTGGAATGGGGAAAATATTCAATGTCTTTGTATTTCCAACACCCATCCATTATTGGATACATTCCCAAAACATTTAGTAGATTCATTGGATTCTTCAATGGGTTTTAAGAATCCAATTTATGTTTGAGTGTGGGAGGGTTTCCCCTCTCCATCTATAAAAGGGAGTGGACTCCCAACCCATTCTTCATGTCTCACAACATCTTGTGTTTGCACAAGCAAGAGTAAGTCCACTCCATAGAGAGATAGGAGAGTGAAGAATCCTTCTATTTTATTTTCAAGTCCTTGTACCAAAGGAGGTTACTTATGGAGAAAGGTTTGTGTATATACATATATATGTACATATAATATAATGATTCCGCATTATTGTAAAATATGATTATAGTATTCGTAAACATGTTAATCAATATCCTAAGTGCTATTATGATTTATTTTATAGAGGGTTCTCGGCAGACAATAATACTATGTCAATGTTTGTTCACATGTTAAAAACCGATGAGAATGGTCCTGAATATATCAAAATGCTTCTTGATCTTGCACCAAAGGATGATAAAAAACAATCGGTAAGAGGCATCCAAATAGCATCCATCGATTGTGAAGTTTGTTATCTTGAATATTTATTTTGCATTTAATTTAGTTTTGAGTTGTTTCAAATAAGTGTCAAATAGTACTATATGTAATTTGTCAACCAGTGGGTATATCTTGTAGATTTGACATTTTCTCTGCTATTGGATAATTTGACAACCCAGAGGATGTAGCCTATCACAAAGCATCTATATGTTTGAAGAGTTTCTTTTGTAATTTGGTATATATCTTTTTTCTAATTGTTGGGTATGCCAATCAACCTTAGAATTCTTTGTTTGCTTAGTGGTGTGTCTAAACTCTGAATGTTTCATGTGCTGTTATTTGTAGGGTGTGAAATAATTTGATGATTTTCATTAGTGACCCGACCCTAGAAGTTAAGGTTTTTAGGATGATTTTTTTAAAGTATGGTCTCTGTTGATAGTATTCTTACTAAATATAGTGAATAGTGATGTGTATAGATATATCCTATCCTCTTGAACCTAGGTATGGCTAATTTATTTTATTTATGCACATCTTCTTCACGTTTTAAATATATGCACATTATTTTTTAAAATGCAAAGAACATGTGGCATAAATTTAAGGTAAGTGTTTTCCAGGATATTTGTTGTTGTATATAAGAATAGTCTATCAATTATGTTGAATGTCTTGTAGGTTTGACATTTCCTCTCTGTTCTTGGATAATTTGATAATAGAGAGAATTTGGCCATTCATGATGAGGTATAAGGTTGAAGGGTTGCTTTTGTCATCTGGTGTATGTCTCTTTTCCAAATGTTGGATGGGCCAACCAACCTTAGACTCTTATATTTGTTTAGAGGTGTGTCTTAACTCTGAATGTTGCATGTGTGTGAGCAATGACTTGAATTGACATCAAATTTCATAATGAATTCATGGGTTGTTTCTTTTTATAAGAAGGAAAAATCGATATAACTCTATATAAAGTTAATTAAATCGATATGCATAACTTTATTTATGCACATCTTCATTGTGTTTTAAATTTATGCATAGCATATCATTTTTTAAAACACAAAGAAGATGTGGCATAAATTTAAGATGTGTTTTCGAGGATATTTGTTATTGTATATAAAATCTATCAGTTATGTTGAATGTCTTGTAGGTTTGACATTTTCTCTTTGTTCTTGGATAATTCAATAATAGAGAGAATTTGTCCATTCATGATGAGGTATAAGGTTGAAGAGTTGCTTTTGTCATATGGAGTATGTCTCTTTTTGAATGTTGGATAGGCCAACCAGCCTTAGACTTTTATATTTGTTTAGAGGTGTGTCTGAACTATGAATGTTGCATGTCTGTGAGCAAAAACTTGAATTGATATTGAATTTCGTTAAAATTCAACCAGAAGTTTTACAGAATGAATTTTCACGGATGATCTCTCTTTATAGTATCCTGTATGAATTTAGTGAACAACTTTATTTTATCCATTAATTTAGTGAATAATTTTATTTTATCCTGTATGAATTTAGTGAACAATCTTTCTTTATAGTATCCTCCCTGCTTTATTGGGATTTTTATTTTTAAACAATTTTATTTTATTTTAAAAAATTATCCATATTTTTTGCTAGTTTCATTTCTCTCTATTTTATGGGTAGTTTGTTTTATTATTTGTTACAAACAAAAAAATCATAGTAGATCCATATTTTTTTTTATTTTATTTTTAATTATTTGTTGTTTTTATGTTAATTTTTATCATTTATTCTCTATTTTTTTTTAAACATTAATGTTATTTTTTTTTTTGTTGGTGTGTAGATGTATTTAGCCCTTGTGCACTTAGGTGTGCCAGTATTCAGGTAATTGTTCATGTGCTCAGTAATAACTAGGAAAATAGAGGCCAGTGAGTTGTCATGAGAATGGAAGGTAAGGGCTGACATTCAAATGACTGCACTACCATTGTCTGTGATCTCCCTTGGAAGAAGGAATCCCTCAAGGCAGTGATGTCATTGAAATGGGAAGGAGGGAGCTTTACGAGATAATAATGCTGTCAATGTTATTCAACACACTTAAAAATGATGAGACTACTCTGTTATTAATGATTTTGCCTGAACACAAATATTATAATTTGAATTCACATGATTTTGTAATGTTTTTATGTTATGACATCATTGTAAGTCATGGAGCTGATTAAATATTAGTGATTTTGTGTGCCAGAGTTTTTTCTAATTCTTCCAAATTTCTCACGAATTTTTTTATATCGAATTGCAAAATTTGATGTTACAAGAGATTCAATAGATCAAATTATTTCACTTATAATATGTTGTTGAATGGTCATTTTAAAACGAGCTTTCGAAATAGGCAATCAAATGGTTGCATTACAATACAAAATTGAAGGATTTGAACCTAAAATTATAATTTGCAGGTTAACCAGAAGCCAAGAAGGATCTCTCCAACGAATTGGTGATGGTTATGAAGTTGTTTGGTTGAAGAAAAGAGCATGTGGTTCTTGTGAAAAGAAGATAAGGGCTACCCCGATGACTGTGCATTCAATATTATGGTTAAATTTGACAATGAAAAGGTAGGGTGAGCTTCTTTTTAGAAAATCGAAGTTCGTCTATATTAATAGACATGTTTGAAACAAATGAGATTGATCATAAAACGTGTGGAAATGCTTCCAAAGTATGCAACAAAGGATGTTCCTTCAAAGAATGTTAACAAGTCTGCTCCACACAAGTTGGATTGTATGTTTGGTTTTCAAAATTGGGGGATGAATGATCAAGGCTCTTGAATTACATAGGCAAGCTATTGTAGAACCTGAACATTTTGTCCTTTTGATGCAGTGCAGCTAAAGCGAGATCATCATTCTGTCTGTGTACAGGAGTCGTACGTGTACTCATAGCAATTCCATCTCTGAAGTGGCTATGGTATTCCTTCTGGCAGAGGCAAAGGCAGAGGTGATGGCGGCTCATACCAACTCCATCTCTATAGAGGCAACAGTGCTTGACATTGTTTAGTTCTTCATGTGTTGCATGAACTGGTTGATAGCATTCTTTGGGGTTGAAGTGATCTTGGCATCAAGATAAATTATTTCAGTTGGGCTCTTATTTTTTTAACAAAAGAACAGTTGGGAGTTTGTTTTATTGACCTTTCATATGGAATTATGAATTATTCTGCAAAATAAATCTGCAAGCAAATAATTCACTCATTGAACATTCAAATTGCTTTAGGTGAGGAACAAACATATGCAAGGGTATATGCATGAGAACCCAAATTTTTATGATTTCCAAATAGCATGAGACTTCCAAGTTAACAAGAACTTTAATAATAGAAGAGAATTAAACTTCTTAGTTGTTATTTTGTAGCTTATTTATTAAATACAATAATTTTTTTTAGGCTCAACTTCACATGTTCCTCAAATCAGGCTCCATGATGTGACAAGTATACATTATTTATTATACCCTTAAGTCTATTTGGAAAACCCAGCGGTTATGATTTCTCCCATTTTATTTGAGGGGATTTTTCTTATTTTAAACGGATGTGTCAACAATGAATACAACGGAACCAAATTATATACGATAAATACATTGTAGCATATCCAAAATTTTAATTATGAGAAATTGAAAGACATTGATTTATTCTTTTTCGAGTTGGATTTTTCATCAATGTCTTCCGGATCAGGTTTGATAGTTATTTTTTTTATCATATTATGATCTTATTAGAATGCAAGTTATATCCGAAATTTAAATTAATCTTTTTACGATCACATATTTAATTTATGTTATATATTTTCAATTTATGAATTTTTTTATGTATTGATCATCATATTACACTTTTTTATTTTGTTTTGTTTTAATTTCATAAATGTAACACTCGATATTACATTTAATTTATATATGGTTTGTATGATGTTAATGTTGCATTTTTTGACATCGAAATACTGATATTCTAATTTTTGTTACATTCATAAATGTAACAGTCTGAAATGTAACACTCATTCGTGTATTGCATTTCTTTCAATGCAAATAATAATTTATATTTGTTACATTTATTAATGTAATAGTCAAGTATATAAAAAGAGAATTTGTTTCTAAATTGTTTAAACATTGTATTGAATGTAAAATATTTAAGTAAATATAACTGTTTGTTAGATTTAGGTAAATGTAATTGTTTAATACATTTATGTAAATGTAACAAATCGTTGTGAAAAATGTAAATATTTAAGAAATGTATTTGATGTAACTGCTTCATATATTATGTGTTTTTTTATATTTAAATTTAAATACAATAAATACTTGACTTTTTTAATGTTCAGTTAATAACATTCTTTAAAAAAAATTAATGTGTATAATAAGAATGTAAGTTTGAAAAAAAATTCCAATTTAGGCAACTTTTGGTGTAATATAGGTTTAATTGTAATTTAGGTAATGATTTCAAAATTTGAAATTGATAAATAGATTTCAAGATTCACATGGAAGAGTCATAGCCGAATAGAGAAATTTGAGGGATTTGGGTTAATGAAGTAGATTTTTAATGAATGGGTATTTTCCAATTTTATCTTTTTTGAAAAGTCAACATGCCAATCAATAAAATCAATAAGGTGATGAAACCTCACGGGGTTTGTGTGTGAGGCTTATATTTTTTTTCAATGTGATGATATGAAAATAAATAATATGTTTTTCAATGTTATATATGTAAAAAAACAATTTTTTAAATAAAAAAAATTACAATCCCATTCAGAGCAGTTTATAGATAGCAATGCATTAGCTTCTATTAAAAGAAAATCAAAACTGTTTGGTCGGATTAAGTCCAACGTGTTTTGGACAACCTGGCAATGTAATTGTCTAAGGTAATCATGATAGTCTAATCTTATTGAAGCATGATGACTTTGATATTATATCGGATTTCAAGATTAGAATTAGGATAAATTAAATTCTAATAATTTATTCTTTAAAAATTGCATTATCACGATTTGCATGATTAAATTGTCCAACGTGCTTTAAGATCTAGCTCAATCCCCTGCACTTGAGCATAGATATGTCATTTTCCTTTTTTTTCCATGAATAACAAACGTGGCATGCTTAGGTCGAAAAAGCAGAGGATCTGAAAAAGTTTGGATGATGAGAATCCCTCCTTCCATTAGGAGGAGGAACATCACATCCACCGCTTCTACTTCTTATTCTTCTCCTTCTTCTTCTTCTTCTTCTTCGTGCTTTGGTCACCTCAACATCATCATCATCGAAGAAGAAAAGCCCACCACATCAATCAGACGATCTTTGAGAATTGTGGTTTGTTGAAGGATCTCAACGCTTGTTGGATCTTTATTTTAGTTTTTCGCTGCGTTAATGATGATGTCCATCCGAATGTAATCACGTACAGCTCATTGATGCAAGGTCTCTATGATTCAGGCATGTGGAGTGAAGCAAAGGAGTTGTTTGATGAGATGATTGATAAGGGGATCTCGCCGGATGTGGTTACCTTCAGCATGCATTCTAATAGATGCTCTCTGCAGGGAAGGGAAGGCATATGATGCCCACATCTTATTAGACAACATGATTCAAAGAGGGTTGGATCCTAATGTCATTACTTACAACGCGCTAATGGATGGTTATTGCTTGCAAAGAAGAATGGAAAATGCAATGAGGGTATTTGACTCCATGGTAACCAGAGGCCAAAATCACGACGTCATCACCTACAGCATATTATTAAATGGGTACTGCAGAGCAAAGCTGATGGATGAGGCAATGGAATTGTTCATGAAAATGCAATGTCAGAGAGTGAAACCTAATGTTGTCACTTATAACAATACACTATCAATTTTTTTTTTTTTTGATATCGGAGGGACTTCCCGTAGCTGACCTTGCGATCGAGCTGAGAAAGCTACCTCCGCCTGTTTGCTCCGGTCCTACAGAAAATTCTTTGAGCTAGGAAAGCTAACAATACACTATCAATGTTTGTTCACATGCTAAAAACCGATGAGAATGGCCCTGAATATATTAAAATGCTTCCCGAGTTTGTGCCAAAGGATATGATAAAAAAAAAACAATCGGTAAGAGGCAGCCAAATAGGTATCTATCGATTGTGAAATTTGTTATCGTTGCAATTAGTTTTTATAGATTTAGTTTTGAGTTGTTTCAAATAAGTCTCAAATAGTACTATATGTAATTTGTCTATCACTCTGTATATCTTGTAGATTTTACATTTTATCTCTGTTATTGGATAATTTGACAACCGAGAGCCTATAATAAAGCATCTATATGTTTGTAGAGTTTCTTTTGTAATTTGGTATATATCTTTTTTCTGATTGTTGGGTATGCCAATCAACCTTAGAATTCTTTGTTTGTTTAGAGGTATATGGGTTATGATTTCTGATATCACTGAGGGAGCATGACCCTAGGGATGTTGGGGATCTATTATCTCATCCCACTTACAGTATGTAATCAAGTAAACAAAAGAAAAAAAAATCTTGTTAACAAGTCTCGTGTTATACATGATGTTGTTCAATAAAACTGTATGTTTAATACATTGAAAATCTATATATTTATTTAGTTTAGATAATTTATCACATGTTTCAAAATTTAACAAGTTAATTTGGATTAACACCCAACCAAAAAAAGTGCACGTATTTTCATAGTAATAAAATAATAAAGTTCAAAAATAATTTAATTATCTGCGAAATTTTATGCTTATGTGGTATGATTTATGAATGTATGACTAGATATATATCATCCAAAAAAAAATTGGAGTCTAGTTGAACTTCTAAGATTATTTTCATTATGGAGTAGAGCTGTAGAAAAAATAACATAAAAAAAGTGAAAATAAAAATAAAAATTGTGCCTCCGTAAGCAATAAGACTAATCTCCAAACATAGTTTAATGGGTGTTGATACACAATCTGTTTTATAACCCATATAAAGTTTGGAGATGGTCCACGGAGTGTATATAGTCCTAGTGCAATATTTACATACTTTCAGTAACTTCTATAAGGTAGAATATATACTTTAATAAAAATAATATGAGCATAAATACACTTGGTCTGTTTTGTAATTCCGTCTATAGCCTTATACACTTCGATATTGTGTAGTGTATATTGCACTATTGCATTTGTATGGGTTTCATTATAGTGTATAAAAGCTAATTTTTTTTTTTATTTTTTAAATAAAAAAATATACTAGTGTATCTTTTTATACATTTCACTTCTTATAATAGTATATATTTCAATGAGCAAATGTAAAAAAAAAATTTAAAAAAATTATGAGGGCTAAGAACGTGGTTACACACGGGATTTGACATATCATTTTCCAAAAAAGTTGGGGCTACAGATAGATCCATCGTAAGAGGGAAAAATGTATCTAAGCTTGTCAATTATCAACAAAATCCATATCCACTCCGAATCCGCATTTGAAAAATCAGAAATTTATGATATTTGAACATCCAGGATGCGAATATGAATATTAGTGTATTCGATCTGAAAAATATCTGAATCCCATATATGTCATAATATTATATATATTTGTATTATTAATTATAATCATAATATTTTATATTATCATTAAATTTTTTACCTATGATATGATATAGAATAAGTTTTCAAATATTAATTTTAATTTTTATACAACTGTTTGATTACCAAAATTAATGTTTAAATTTAAACTATTCCTATGTAGGCTTATTTGAAGGGATGTAAATTCAAAAATTAATATTTCAAAGAAAGATTCTGACATGATATAAATATTAACGCATGGATGAAAATGGACAGAGGATGCTCTGAAGAGCTTCCGGCATAAAACTTGGCATGTTTATTTGCTGCTGAGAATCCAAAGTTACAACTCTGATGGCTTGGATGAGAATCCCTCCTTCCTTCAGGACCAAACACATGATCTCCCCAACATCCCATCAACCCGACGATCTTGATAAGCTGTTGAGCACGTTCAAGCAGCGATTGCTCCTCTCTTCATCACCACCACCAATGCGCGTTCTCAACGGGCTTTTGAGGGATGCGGCGAGACTCAAAAACCACTTCACAGTCATCTCCATGTTCCGTCATTTGTGCTCCGCGGGTGTCTCTCCCGATATATTCACCCACAACATCCTCATCAACTCCCTCCGCAAACTCAATCGGATCGATCTCGGTTTCTCCCTTCTCTGCGGCATCTTCAAGCGCGGCTATGAACCTGATGTTGTCACTTTCAACACTCTCATCAAGGGCTTGTGCTCGACCAACAAGATTGGAGTCGCGGTGGAGCTGTTCGTCGATATGTCTAAGAAGGGTTACCCTGTCAATGCAGTCACTTATGGGACGCTCATTGACGGCCTCTGTAAGGCGGGTGACACGGGAACGGCTCTCCGCTTGCTCAGACGGATGGGTGAGAACGGGTGTAGGCCTCATTTAGAGGCGTATAGCGCTATGATTGATGGTCTATGCAAGGCAGGATCAACGGAGGATGCTCTTAAGCTCTTCAAGAAAATGGTTGACAATGGTATCCAGCCGAATGTAATCACGTACAGCTCATTGATACAAGGTCTCTATGATGCAGGCATGTGGATTAAAGCAAAGGAGTTGATTGATGGGATGGCGGACCAAGGGATCTTGCCGAATGTGGTTACCTTCAACATTCAAATAGATGCTCTCTGCAGGGAAGGGAAGGCGGATGATGCGCACGTGCTCTTAGACACCATGATTCAAAGAGGATTGGATCCTGATATTGTTATTTACAGCACATTGATGGATGGTTACTGCTTGCAAGGCAGAATGGAAGATGCGGTGAAGGTATTTGATTTTATGGTAGCCAGGGGCCGAAAGCCCAATACAATCGCATATAGCATACTGATTAACGGATACTGCAGAGCAAAGCGGATAGATGAGGCTATGAAACTGCTCATGGAAATGCAATGCAAGGGAGTGAAACCTAATGTTGTCACTTATAGCACTCTAATTGATGGACTGTTTCGTGCGGGAAGAGTCGTGGCTGCAAAAGAACTCTTCAATGAGATGCAAGTTCAAGGTACGAGGCCAAATATCATCACTTATAATACACTGTTGGATGGTCTTTGCAAAAATGGATGTCTTGAAGAGGCAATCAAATGGCTTCGAATCATACAAAATGAAAGAGTTAAGATCGATCATCAGACCTTTTGTATCCTCATCAATGGGTTGTGCACATCAGGCCAATTAGAGACAGCTATGGATATATTCAACAACGCAATGGCAAAAGGGTTGACTCCTAATGTTGTTACTTATAATACGATCATAAAAGGCCTTTGTGAAGCTGGTCATGTAATGAAAGCCAGTGAGATGTTTGTTAGAATGGAAAAGGAGAAATGCCTCCCAGATGGTTTGACATTCAATATCGTGGTTCGTGGTCTTCTTAAGAAGAAGGAATCCCTCAAAGCAGTGCATATTGCCATTGAAATGAGAAGGAGAGGGTTCTCGGCGGATAATAATACTCTGTCAATGATTGTTCACATGTTAAAAACTGATAAGAATGGTCCTGAATATATTGAAATGCTTCCCGAGTTTGCGCCAAAGGATGATAAAAAACAATCGGTAAGAGGCAGCCAAATAGGTATCCATCGATTGTAAAGTTTGTTGTCATGAATATTTATTTTGCATTTAATTTTTATGGATTTAGTTTTGAGTTGCTTCAAATAAGTGCCAAATAGTATTATATGTAATTTGTCAATCACTGTGTATATCTTGTAGATTTTATATTTCATTTCTGTTATTAGATAATTTGACAACCGAGAGAATGTAGCCAATCATAAAACATATATATATATATATTTGAAATAAATAAAGCATCTATATGTTTGAAGAGTTTCTTTTCTAATTTGGTATATATCTTTTTTCTAATTGTTGGGTATGCCAAACAACCTTAGAATTCATTGTTTGTTCATAGGTGTTTGTTTCTAAACTCCGAATGTTTCATGTGTTGTTATTTGTAGGGTGAGAAATAATTTGATGATTTTCATTAGTGACCCCTAGAAGTTAAGTTTTTTCAGGATGACTTTTTTATGGATGATCTCTCTTGATGTGTATAGATATATCCTATCCTCTTAAACTTAGATATGCCTAACTTTATCTATGCACATCTTCTTTGTGTTTTAAAGTACGCATACCATTTTTTAAAATGCAAAGAAGATGTGGCATAAATTTAAATTATGTGTTTTCTAGGATATTTGTTGTTGTATAGAACAATAATCTATCAGTTACATTGAATTTCTTGTAGGTTGGACATTTCTCACTGTTCTTAGATAATTTGACAATAGAGAGAATTTGTTCATTCATGATGAGGTATAAGGTTGAAGAGCTGCTTTTGTCATATGGAGTATGTCTCTTTTCCGAACGTTGGATAGGCCAACCGCCCTTTGACTTTTATATTTGTTTAGAGGTGTGTCTGAACTCTGAATGTTGCATGTGTGTGAGCAATAACTTGAATTGATATTAAATTTCGTTAAAATTCAACCAGAAGTTAGAGTTTTTCAGAATGAATTTTCACTGATGATCTCTCTTTATAGTATCCTGAATAAATGTAGTGAACAATGGTGTGTAGATGTATTTAATCCTTGTGCACTTAGGTGTGACAAGATTCATGTGAATGTTCATTTGCTCAGTAATAACTAGGAAAATAGAGGCCAATGAGTTGTCTTGAGAAAGGAAGGGAAGGGATGACATCCAAATGACTGCACTTTTAACACCATGGTGTGTGATCTCCCTAAGAAGAAGGAATCCCCAAGGGAGTGATGTCATTGAAATGGGGAGGGAGCTTTACGAGATATTAATGCTATGTCAATGTTAATCGACACACTTAAGAATAATGAGACTGATATGTTATAAATGATTTTGCGTGAACTCAAATATTATAATTTTAACTCACAATTTTATGTAATATTTTGAAATTATGACATCACTGAAAGTCATGGAGCTGATTGAATTTCAGTAACTTTTGTGTGCCAGAGTTTTTTTTATTTATTTTTTCCAAATTTCTCACTAAATTTTTTATATCAAATTGCAAAATTTGATGTTACTAGAGATTCAAACTCATGGTCTTGGATCAAATGATTTCACTTATAATATGTTGTTGGATGGTCATTTTAAAACAGGTTTTCGAAATAGGCAATCAAATGGTTGCATGATAATGCAAAATTGAAGGATTTGAACCTAAAATTTTAATTTGCAGGTTAACCGGAAGCCATGAAGGATCTGTCCAACGAATTGGCGATGGCTTTGAAGTTGTCTGCTTGAGGAAAAGGGCAAGTGGTTCTTGTGAATGGAAGATACGGGCTGCCTCGATGACTGTGCATTCAATATTTTGGTAATCTTACGGTGCAATTCTGTTTGGCAATGAAAAGGTAGGGAGAGCGCTTTTTTTTTTTGAATAATCGTAATGTGTCTATATTAGTTTGGCAATGAAAAGGTAGGGAGAGCTTCTTAGCTGCTATGGTGGTCGCCCACCACTGTGGACGTTTTTAAAAGCCATGGCATCTGTAATAGCTAGAGATCCTGTGATTTTCCATGAGAGCTTCTGCTGCAGTTCATCAGTTGGAGTCAAATGAAGGGAGAATGTACAGTCTTATCCAAAGAAACAGAGAAAGATAAATGTCCTAATCTAACTCATGTAATAGACCAGCTTTTAGAGATAATTATGAATTATTGGGGACATATTCACCTCCTTCTGCTGAAGATATTGATCCTGTATTCTTATCTGCTCTTCCTTTAAACATCCAAGAAGAATTATTGGCACAATAACAAACACAAAGGATTTCACAGTCCCAGCAAGCTGGAGGGCAGCCGGTTAGCATGTACAGTGCCTCAGTTTTAGACACTTTTCCCCCTGATCTTGGTGAAGATGTAATTTGATAAAATCTATTATTTCCATTGGTCACTTCTTCTTAGTGTCTTTGACTTATGTTTTCCCTTTTCTCAGGTGCTCTTAACCTCCTCTGAAGCTTTTTTATCAGCATTACCTTTGCCTATGCTTTCTGAGGCTCATATGGTTAGAGAGAGCTAGAGGAATGATATAGCTATTGGCAGTCAGGCAGTGATGGATACAGGAATAGGCATGTCAATAGGTCGAAGGCCTGTTTCTGTACCTGTGAAACACTTGATGGTTAAAGAAGTTTAAAGAATCCCCCTTTTGGATCCAAGTGCTCTGAAAGCATTGTTAAGACTCTTAAGATTAGCACAGGTAAATTCTTACAGTTATCAATTATGGTTAACCTAGAAAGTTAATACACTTCCTTCTATGAGTTACTTTTTTGATATGTATGTGCCATTCTGTATTAAACATTGGACCTTTATTTTCTTCGATAACTTGATCAATTGTTGTTGACAGTGGATCCTACAGTCCTACCTTTTGTATCTATTCATGGTAATTGAATTTGCCTTTTTGTATTTTCGGTTTATTTAGATGCAATCTGCATTTTTTTGTAAATCATGTCTATTCTTCTTCTTCACAAAACAGATAAAATTTCTTCAAAAAAAAAAAGATTAAATTAAAAAAAATGCCATTATGCTTTGACTTGTGGTCTACGGAGGTAAATAGGTATTCGATGGGAATATCACAAGTATTTAAAATTTAAATGTGATATTTAGCTATGTCAAGTGGATATACGTGTCTTGGCCATTCAACTTTAGATTTATGTTTTTCATTGTGTTTTGAGTCGTGGTGTATTTTACGTAACCAGACATATAAAATAATATTATAGGTCATGTAATCTTTAAAGTGTTTGTGTCACAGAAGACACAATATACCTGTGTTGGTGACAGCCATGGATATGATCTGGACAGTCCTTAAAACTGATTCATTATATGTATGTGAATGAAAATATCATAAAATTTCAAAGGTTTATATTCACTAAGAAATATTGGTTTTTACTGACATCCTCTTATTTGATAGACTTTCGGAAATTGTCTATGATATATTTGATACCATTTCATGCTATGGTTTCCCTATTATAATATGCAAATATAAATTTGTGTGTGTGCATAGTGGTACATGTGCAATCTTGGTATGCCTTCTACTTGACATGATCAAGCTGGAAGCTGAAAGTTGTGCTGCTGGAACAGTGGCACACATTTCACAGAGGCTCTACGGTTGTTAGTCAGATGTTTATGGTCCGATCACAGCTTTTGGATGATCTTCTTTTATCTATTTCTGCATTTATTTTGGACTTCACAATTCAGATCCTTTATGTGATGGCATCATAACGTGCTCCTTTTTTTATAATATTATTTGAAGGTCTACCACCTCTGGTGTCACGTCGAGTTCTAAATTTTTTAACATATTTGGCAACAAATGATGTATCTTTTGCAAATATTCTTTTCTACTTTGATTTCTCATTGGTCTCTGAATCTGCAAGTGCTACAGGACCTAAAACCAACAAGATAGACAAGGGGAAGACTGCTGAAGGACCGGGTTTGTCAGGAATGCTAATAACATCCCAAAAATATCATTATTCGTGAAGCTTCTGTCTCGACCACTATTTTTATACAGCAATGCTCATCTTGAACAGGTGTCACAGAAAAAAAAGTGTTTCATTTTTTACATGAAAATAGCCATGAACATATCTGATTGCAACTTTGTGATGTAGGTCTTGGTTTTGATCCAAGTGGTTGTCAACAGTGCTGTTTCAAAGGTAGATTTTGAGCCTTTGATAGAGTCCTTGCAAAATGCTAGTAGTATCCAAAGCCCAATCAGTCAATGGAGAACAATGTGCTGCTCAAAAAGAGCTTTCTATAAAGAGCTTTCTATATCGGAACAAATGAGATTGATCATGAACGCGTGGAAATGCTTCCAAACAAAGGATGTTCCTACAAAGAATGGTAAGAGGTTTGATCCGCATAATTAAGGGGTGAATGATCAAACCTCCTGAATTACATAGGCAAGCTATTGTAGAACCTGAACATTTTGTCTTTTTGATGCAGCGCAGCTAAAGCAAGATCATCATTCTGTCTGTGTACAGGAGTCCTACGCGTACTCATAGCAATTCCATCTCTGAAGTGGCTATGGTATTCCTTCTGGCGGAGGCAAAGGCAGAGCCGATGGCGGCTCATACCAACTCCATCTCGATAGAGGCAACAGTTCTTGACATTGTCTTGTTCTTCATGTGTTGCATGAACTGGTTGATAGCATTATTTGGGGTTGAAGTGATCTTGGTATCAAGATAAGCCATTATTTCAGTTGGGCCCTTATTTTTATAACAAAAGAACAGTTGGAGTTTGTTTTTGGGGGTTCATTATTTTGATTGATGATTCTTGCAAGATTCAGCCAAAGGGAGGGAGCTCTTGCAATTTAGGTCTTCCATTTGTCAATTGTAAAGATTCAAGGCTGCTATAATTTACTCAAGATGTGTAGGCCCCAAAATCCTTTAAAACCAAAACTTTTCTTATTAATTTTTAAAAAATGCAGATCCACGATTTCAAATCTCATAAATATCAACAGATACCACCAGTACATTCAGTCCGTTTTATAGTTTCATTTACAACCAAGAAATTGGTTAACGTGGTGTATATTTCACAATCTCACTATTTTATTACAAAAAAAAATAATTAAAAATATATGCATGCTTTAATTTATTTATATAAGAAAATTTATATACTGATTATGTGCTACAAAGGGGATTGAGAACAAGTTTGGATCCTCTTCACCTTTAGAACCGTGCAAGTAGAGTTTTAATCTTGTTTTAATTTTTTTTCTTTTCTGATTTCCACAATTGACTTGGCTCTTGGTCGATCATTTTTTTTTCCGTAGATCATCAATTTTGTTTTTAAATCCACCTAGCATTAGATCTGAAATTGTTTGTTTGTCATTAAACTCAAAACAGAAATCCGATTCCAGATTTATGAGGAATTTCACTTTTTTTTTTATCAAATGAATTGTTTGTGGATCGTTTCAAGTTTAGCCGATTTTATCTTTTTGATTTTTTATTATACTGATGCTAATTATGTGATGAATCTCATTTTTCAACTCATTTCATTCATGCGAACAAAATTTTTATTTTGAATCTAGATACATATAAGGTGTATCTGAATAATACATGCATATTGTGTTTGTTTTTTATGTGTAAAACCGTTTACGATGTTTTCGATGTGCATAATTATGTATATTGAAACAATGAAGATGTTTAATTTTTTACATTCATTTTTTAACTCATTTACATTCGTGTAAACATATTTTTTATTTTGAATCTAGATGCATGTAAGGTGTATCTGAATAATACATACATATTTGTGTGAATAAGAACTGTATCTAAATTTGTATATGCATTTGTATTTGTATTTGTATTTGTAGTTGCATATGAAAAAAACTAGTATATGATTGTATATAAATCTGTATCTGTATTTGTATCTGAAAAAACTAATATATTCATCTATATTTGTATTTGAAAAAACTAATATATTTATCTGTATCTGTATCTGAAATTTTTTAGATACATATGTATCTGAAAATCTAATATAGGATTGTATCCAAATCTGTATCCGTATTTGAAAAAACTAATATATTCATCTGTATATGAAATTCTAATATATTCATTTGTATTTGTAGCTGTATTTGAGAAATAAAAAGTGAAGGTAGAGGTCTGAGGAGGTGGAGGTCGGATGAAGGCTCGAAAGGTAACGAGAGGAATCCAAGGATGGTGATATCGGTCACCGGAGATGAAGAGGTCAGCCAAAATGGATTTTTGAAGTTGCGGATGACATAGAAGGGTAAAAAGGAGTTTTTCAAAAAATGGAGTGTTGAATTGGGAGGTGGTTATACATTATCATTAAATGAGGGATTGATTTTTTGGGAATGAAAAATTTGAATATAAAGAAATTATAGTATTGTCTTTGCAGTTTTTACATTTTTAAAAAGTCAAACAAAGAACAAATGAGATAATAACACCTATTGGTGCTTCTTAATGGGACCTAAACTTTGGGGTGCATGACCCTTTTTAAATTATACCTAAAAAAATCTCATTTCACAATTTTGGAAACAAAAGACTAATCTACCATTGTGCAATTAGATCCTTAATACATTACATACCTCTTAACTTTGATAAAATATTTCACCATTTATTTTGTTAATGTTTTCACACAGTTTTATGTAGATCAACTTTTTTATTCTAAATTTTTTGTTATTAGGTGGATTTTGTAAAATATGTACCAATATATTTTGAGTTTCTTTATGATGAATTCCATTAAATGTTGATGCTTCTTTAGGAACATTGAGATAAATCAATGGCATCATAAAAATATGTAAATAGTCAAAAAATAAAAAATGTGAATAAAGGTTTAGAATACTAAAATATCATTTGCTGCAATGGGGCACAACATAGATTTAAATTACATAATATGATTATACACATTGAAAAATGATAAACAACATCATGTAAGATATATATAAGAAATACATAATATGATATATAATAACAAAACCTTTAAAGAGATTGATTTTCGTCATGTATAGAAATATTATTATTTTGTATGAAAAATAGATTTTTGGTGTGGAATAACCAAACAGGGTTAGAGGGATGTTAATGATTTAATTATATAAGGGTAGATTAATCTTTTGTGTTTCCAAAATTGGGAAATGAGAATTTATAGGTATAATTTAAAAAAGTGACTGATTTGGGTATTTTTATCTTTTAGTAGATTTTTTTTGTCATTTTCCCATTTATAAATCTAAGCTTAAGAGTATTCTTTATATATTAGTGGTCAATCATTTCTTTCATAATTATTTTTTTAATTTTACCAAGTTCATTATTTTAGATTTTTGTGATGGTAAATAATGACATTTCTATATTTTCAAATAAAATTTTCAGATTTCTAAATACAGAAAAAAGAAGTAAAAATAACTTCTATCTTAATCATCCATTATTTCAAGGACATGATAATTATTCGACATTTTTAATTGTTTTAAATAATCATACATTTTTATTATTTTATATCTTTCTTTAATAAAAAAATCTTCTTGGCCACCTACTCCCCCCGTTACAATCAACCTCATTTACACACTTGGCCCTTTTACAACCCTACATCCCATTGCACCCACAATAATGAGATATATATACATCGTTAGAATTTTTTTTACACATTATTAAATAAATTCACGCAATTAATTAGAATATATACCTCATTACATTGCAGAATTACATACCTCTTGTTTGATAAAATGGTAGACATACCACCTCATTTCATTCCAAAACATACATAGCACAAAATAAATCCCCATTGAGTCTTGAATGAGTAGATAAGGGTTCTATTAAATTCGTGCACCGAATCCAATAAAAAGGAAACAACCATATCACCTCCCCTTGACAATTTTTTTTTTTTTTGAGGAACTTTTGGGCATATCTATTTCAATCATAACATTAAAACAAATCATGTCTGAATTTACGTACAACGGATGAGAGAGATAGAAAAAAGAAAAACAAAATTAACAAACCAAACAAAACATTCGAGTTGGTAAAATGTCAACCCAAGTCCGGACTAATATAAAATATCATACTCCATGATATGCATGACATTCTCGTCTACCTGAATGTGAGCGACTCCGCCAATCCCCATCCCCATTCCCGTAACAATCTCTTCACAGTGTCCCATTTTCGCTGTATTACTTTGGTAGGCAAACTACAAAAAAGCCTTGACTAAAAGACTCCAGATCAAAGGTCTATCAAATGACCAACTCCAGAGCCATTTTAGTCAAAAGTATGTAACTTAAGTATATTATTTTTTAAAAAAGAAGCGTGGATTGTATTCGGAGCTGAAAACGGGGCTGAGTCTTAACATTTTCCTTGTTGTCTTTAAGTAATTGAACACTAGGGAAAGAATGCACATAAACAAGGATTATATACTCCTATCCAATTGATTCACACCAAATATTCATTCGCATTGTAATGTTAGTTCTATGATTTCTATGTTACGTCAAGGAATTATGATAATGTAGTCTCCAGTGTCCATAGCACAATGGTTCAGGGTTTAACGGTGTTATCGATAGGTCCTGGGTTTGAGTCTTGACGCTGACTTATTCACCTGTTTGTTGGCGATTATTCGAAAGAATTTTCCGTGGGACCGGGGCAAACAGGCGGAGGTAGCCTCCCCAGCTCGACCGTAAAGTCAACCACGGTGGTCCCTCTGATATAAAAAAAAGCTATGATAATGTATTTAGATTATCAATAATGTTTTTTAGGCCCAAATTCACAGGCCCCACCGTAGGCCCCATGACATAGCAATTGGTCATTTCCTTAAATACCCTTTAGTCATAATGTCCTCCAACACGTTTTCATTTTGAAGAATAACCGCAGATCATGGAATTATGAGATCCCACAAATCATGAAAACTTGTTTGTTATTGCATCGTCCTCGTTTTGATCGATAAATTCTGAGATCCCTAAAATTTGGCATCGTAAAAATTTCTTCATCGTGTGTATGAAAATTTCTCCATCGTGTGTGTGATAATTGATTTTGGATCTATATTTGATTAAGAACAATGCATTGGAGCCGATATGAATGTTCATTTTGAGGAGCTGAAGGCACGTTTTTATTTTCTTTGGTGTTGGATCCCACAATAATGTCCATCGATTCAGGTTTGATTATATTGTATTTATAATTGTTGTATTGGATGCAATTATACAAATTGATTTGTGTTCGTTTCAATCATTTCAATTATAAAATTGGATAATGCTTTTTATGTGCAATGTTGAAATTGTTAATATGCATTTTGTCTAATTTTTCCTTTTTTTGTTTTGTTATATTTGAAATGTAACAGTACGGTAAATGTGTACTGTCTGGTAAATGTAACAGTCAAATATTGTATTTTTGTTATATTTGGAATCTGTGTGTTGAAGCGTGCTTAAGTTCAATGTTAGTGAACAAAGATTGAGAGGTTTAAATAGATTGAGACAGATAGCAGCAAGAAGTGTTTAGAATAAAGTCAGCAATTTATAAATGTAACAGTTCTTTATGAGAAAGAGTCACATTTCTAAATGTAATAGTGCTGAATATTGTGTTTTTATTAGAAAGATTCACATTTCTAAATGTAACAGTTCTGAATTCTGTGTTTTGATGCGAAAGAGACACATTTTTTGTATTATTATCACTTTACAAAATATGTATTGAACGAGAGCAAATTTTAAATTGTTTTTACAGTGGATTCTGTTTCATTGGAAGGCATTCCACAAGAAATTGATATTGTCGACTCTGAAGAGCAAAGTGCTGGAATCGTTGTTCCTACTGTTGGAATGTACTGAGGCCGCAATTTCATTTGGTGAGAAATTTCAATATTGTTCTCAATTGATGGACTCTTTGCATGATGCTCTCATGAACTTCAAACATGGGAATGCTAATTGTGTATATGTAGGTGAAGAAGCACTACCGGAAAGAAGTATGCACTCCCCTAAAAAGGTGCGAAGTAAAGGGCAACCACCATCGAAAAGGAAGCCAGCTAAGGTTTATAAACCGAAGGCCAAACAAGTGAAGATACGTGAAAGTAATACTCAGAACAGTGAAGAAGTTATTAGTTGTGGTCCACTTTGACTAGGGTTATGTAATTAGAAGTTTCATTTTTATGTGTTGAAATGTTGTGATGAACAAACAGTTTTTGTTACATTTGAATTCTTATGCGTTGAAATGAACAAACAATGTGTTTAAATGTAGTAGCATAGTTAAATGTAATAATTTTTAATAGTGTTACATTATCTCTTTTCTAAATGTAACAATTTTTTAATAGTGTAACAGTTCTTTAGAATGTTACATTCAAATGTAATAGTTTTGCACAGTGCTACATTTCAAATGTAACAGTTATTCACAGTATTACATTTAAATATAACAGTTCTTGTATTGTAAGAGTTATTAACAGTGTTACATTCAGGAAGTCTGTAAATTTTATTGACACTTATATGTCGTAATTCCATTATAATTTGTTATATATATGTATATGTAATATTACCTGATAGTGATATTGAAATAACAAAAATTACATTCATGTTGATATAATACAACAACAGTTCCATTTACATCAATTTTTTTATACGCATCAATACTAAAATCAACAAATAGGATATCTTATAATAGCATATCAACATGACTTCAAAATTTTCATTTCACACACCTTAAACAATCTGGAGCAGCTTTTTGTATTCACACATAATTGACTTTACAAAATTGACATTACATGAAGAGATTAATTGTCAAGATTCATTGTAAATAATCTATGATCCTCTTCTATGTTGCCCTTGTTTTCTTGTCTATGAGCTTGTTCGGTGCGTATACAGGATTCAAAACCACGAGGAGATGAGTGATTACGATTTGTGATCCATTAGTATTATCTACTTGCACCGATGGAGATTAAAGATTATGGGTTTGAAATATGTTTGTTGAGAGTTAATCAAATATAAATCTTTTGTAAGAATATGCTTCATAGGGTTAATGATGTCAGGGGGTGTTTGCTCTATTTCATGAGGTGTATTTATTGATGTTTTGTTCCCTGCATGGGATGAATAGATCCATCATCTATACCTTCTTTTATGCAAGTTGATTTTATTCCCGCTTATTTGTAGTTTGGATGTTGTAACCTCGTGTATTCTATGATATTGGGTAAGCAATTGTTTATCAGTTACATCAAAAAAAGTTCAATGATGTCTTTGGATGCATGTACATAAGACCTGTATGATAAATCAATTTGTATGACTAAGCAAAATGTTTATATGACTGCAACAATTTATTTTTTAGACGAAACAATATAATTTTATTTGAAAAATCAAAATGTGTGTGGAGTGTAAATAGATATGACAGTGGGGCTGAACATATCATTTGTTCAAATGATCTAAAAGTTATTTTTTTTGTGCACATTGTTCATTTTCTGAGTCTGAAAAATAAATTGTATAATGAATACAGCATTTAGATACATGTATCTGAAAATCTGAAACAAATATCGAATTCAGATACATGTATCTGAATTCGATATTAGTTTTCAGTTTCACTGATCAATCTGAAACTAAAAATTATAAATCGTGATTTTTTTGGAGTTAAAAAAAGCCTAACCTGAATGGATCACATTGTTTGCACCACAATCAGTTCGCAAAAAAAAATCGTGTAATTATTATTTTCTCCACCGAGCAAATCTGAATCAACCACAAGATGACAAAATAATGGGCCGGACAAGTCTCATTGTTCAGCCTTGTATAAGATATTTGAGAGTTGTAATGATGATAACTGTTTTATAAATCATAAATTTTAAAATACAGTCTTTTGATAAAATCCAATAATAATGATACTTGTAAGTTGACTTGCTTGATAACATATTTTAATTTTTATTAATTTAAAAAATAAAAATGCCTAGAATTTTTTTTTAGGAAATTAATTAGGGGTCCCCGAGAATACCTATGTATTAACCATTAGTCCCTGGATTGTTTTAAGTTTTTTTTAAGTCCCTTAGTTAGTAGTAGCATTTCCTTTAGGTCCTTCCATCCAACCTCTGTTAAACTCATCCCTTTTTCTTCCTCTTTTACCCCCAACTCCACATTTAATGCTTCTTCTTTTCCCTTTCTCTCTCAAACAACACAAACCACACAAACCAGCGCCCTTTCTTCGCCCGCGATCGTGGATTGCCCCCCGCTGCGCTTACGACCGCCTTTCGTTGCCCCCCGACTACCAACTCCCCCCTCCCCCCGATCGCGCCCCCCATTGCGCCCCCGATTGCTGATTGTGCCCTCGACCCCCTCCTGTGATCCCAATCGTGCCCTCGACGGCTCCTGGCCCTCGATCTCGTCTCGAATCTGGATCTATTGGTTCCCCCCCTCGAATCCACCGATGTATATTTCATAGAATGTTCAAATGAGTTTGTTGTTCATCTTTTTAATTTTCAGTGTTGCAGTGTTGGTTTTGTGCATCTTAGATATTTGTATGAATGCCTGAACAAGGGAGTTTTGAGAAGTTGAAATTTTAAGGGTGTACAAAATGTACTTATCAATGTACATATAAAGTACATAACATAATTTGTGATGTTTTTCACTTTTATGTAGTCGTGTATATTCTTGTACTATGAAAAAAGTTTCACTCTTTATTGGTTCTCCATTCAGAAAATGTTTATGTTTGTTTTTATGGAATGTTCAAAACAATGTGTTGTTCATCTTTGTAGTTTTCAATGTGTTGTTCATCTTTATGAAGTATGAAATTACAGGGAAAATAATTATTAAACTCACTATTGGGAATGATAAGGTCGTAGAGAAGATATATGACATCCATAAGATGTGTGAGGCTATAACAGTGTATATATGCTGCATAGCAGTGTACCAATGTTGCATAGCAATGTACACAGTGTAACAGACAAAACATGTAACATCTATAACAGTGTACATATGCTGCATAACAGTGTACATAGTGTAACAGACACATTATGTAATATTTATAACAGTAACATATAGAACATGTAACATCTATAACAGTGTACATATGCTACATAACAGTGTACACCGTGTAACAAACATTATGTAATATTCATAACAGTAACAAACAAAACCTGTAACATCTATAACAGTGTACATATGCTGCATAACAATGTACACCGTGTATCTGACACATTTTATAACATTTGTAATAGTAACAGACAAAACCTATAACATCTATAACATTGTACATATACTGTATAACAGTGTACACCGTGTAATAAACACATTCTGTAATATTTATAACAATAACAGACATAACTTGTAACATCTATAACAGTGTACATATGCTACATAACAGTGTACCCAATGTCAAATACCAAACATGTAACATCCACAACATGATACACATACTGCATTAAAGTGTACATATTATGACATAGAAAACCTATGACATCTACAACAATGTGCACATATTGAATAAAATATATTGTTCAAAATATATAAAACATCAACACCATATTAAACTTCACCACCACCGATGTAAAACAAAACACCACATTACACTACCACCAAATTATATTACAAACACATTTGCTTTTTATATGTTTCATTGTGTTATTGTATTTTCTTTATTTGATTCTCACTCTTTAGCTTTTTGAATGACTTTAACTGCGTACTCCCCTTGGAATCTTTCTCATAGAGTTATACTCTACGAATTGATGGCCTTTCAAATCCACCTTCAATACCCTTTAAAATAAGAGTGGACGGGCATAAGAACCATGTCAAGGTCCATCAATTTTCTATAGTGCATCACCAATCTTCTTTGGCATTCTCTGACTGTCATCCCATCCATGGCAGTTATGTAATAGATTGGGAAGTATCTATGTTGCACCAGCATCGATTTGAACAGAAAGGGTTTCATCGTCCTTGTTATAAGATAGTACCAAAGAGTTAATAGTGTACAAAAGTATGTTAAGAGTGTGTAAAACTACTTTAATGGTGTGCAGAGGACATTTTAACAGTGTACACGTGTTTTAATCTTGTATAGTGCATGTAATAAGAGTTTACCTTGTTCCTTTTTATTCCTCATGGGGGATGGCTTCGGTTTCGACTTCGTATTAGTGGATGACTTGGATTTGAACTTTTCTCGAGTCTTCGTGTTCGTGGGATTTCCTCCTCCATCTCTAGATGATGATGCTCGAGTCTTTCTGGCGGAGATAAAAGGATCATCCTCATCAGAAACTACTGCTTTCTGGTTTTGAGGACTTCGTCGTAGTGTGATTTTCTGCAGACGAGCCATTCTGTTTCAACCCGACAACGTGAAAAAAAATGTTAGAAAGAGTGGTGGACAATCCCTCATACTACATAATTAGAATAATGATTTATCAGTGTACATATAAAGCATAACAGTATATCAAAGAAGCATAAAAGTACACTTCAAACCAACAATGATCTACATAGGTACAAATTTTAATAAATGCACAAAAAAAAGATGGGATGTTTTTAGTCCCAAATCTCAGGCAACTAAAAGAAAGTCATGCCAATAGAATAGCATATCTAAAATATTTCTTAAATCCAAATATGTCTACAATACTACAAAGAAAGAATTAAGAAAAGATCTGCTATCACAGGTACCAAAAAGACTTTAACAACATCTATGATCTCCATGTGTCAGTCCAAAATGGAACAATAGCAAAAAATAAGATAAGATTACATCAAACATCAATATCGATTTAAAAAAAATAATCAACGAGCAATTCACATCAGATTTTTCCAAGGCACAAACTACACTCGTGTAAGTTCAAATTTGAAGCCATTCACATAAGTCTAGAAAGCCCATGACTTCCATTGATCTTCCATGCAAAACAAAAACAGTAATTGATAACAATTCAGAACCAACAAAACTCAAAAAAACTGAGATCCATCCAAAACTATATATCCTAAACAACTAAAACTACTTGTCTTGGAAAAAAAATTCAACATTGTAAACAAAATTTGTCATAATATAATGCTCTCTTTCTAATCATATATTGCCCTCTAGAGATATTGAGAAGACATTTTTCACACACACATAGGATAATATGGCAAAAGAAATAACAAAAGCAATAATTAGGTCACATTCTCTGGATAATAAGTTAAGGCTGATACACCCAGGTTAGAATGAAACAAGTCACGCTAGCACTAAACCTTTGTTTGATGACATAAAGATTAAAAATCTACAAGGGCATATCTCATCTGATGAAAAAGAAGATGGGTTATAGGAATGCTCCTAATTACCACATAGCAGCAACACATAAATGGTTTTTGTTATAAAAAAAATGAAAAATTGGACAAGTGTTCAACTCTGGAATACAAACTGATAAAAACAATAACAAAGTTATTAGTAATTGTAAAGCTATAAGTCCACAGGTCACATGATAAATTGAATGAAAGAGCACCTCTTCACAATCCATCACTATGGAAGATACATCTATTCATAATCACTAGATAAAAAGATTTAAGGGTGTACATATCAAGAATATCAGTGTACACAAAATATTGTAAACATAAATCTCACAAGCAAACACACCCAAGTGATGGATTTACATTAGAAATTAGAACATTCATGTGACCCCCCCTCCCAAAAAAGGGGGGGGGGGGGTCACATCCATGTTTTCAACTATTGCTATGTTAATCCAGATATGACTAAATGACTTAATACCTTTGGAATCACAGATAACCTAAAAAAAGACTAAATGCCTTTGGAGGACATATCTATCCAGAATCACAAATAAAAAGATTTAAGGGTGTACATATCAAGAATATCAGTGTACACAAAATATTGTAAACATAAATCTCGCAAGCAAACACACCCAAGTGATGGATTTACATTAGACATTAGAACATCCACAACAACAACAGATAACAACAACAATTTACATTACAAGTAGAACATCCACAATGAAAAAAAACACTCATCACCATAGCCATGCCCTTTCTCAAGAACAACAACATGAGGCAATTTTTAATTTTTTTTAATGTCACACTCAAGAGGAGGCATAAAGGATTATCAGATATTCCCAAAATGTCATCCACGTTTTAATTGAATGTATCAACATATTTTTCCAAACAAATCTCATGTATCAAAAGTGAAAGAGGGGTTTGTAATGCTTACAGGTTGACCTAGCCGTAGAAATGAAAGAGGAGAGAGGCTCTTGAAGTCGGCGAGGAAGGGCTTCGACGAAGGGGGTTTTGCCGAAGAATGATGTGAGATTTGGGAGGGAGATAGTCGGTGTTGATGGTTCGGCTTCGGAGGGGAGAGCTAGTCTGCGGGGAAAAGGGCTTTCGTCTTCGGAGGAGAGAGCTTGGCCAACGACGAGGGAGGGCGTTCGTCTTCGGAAGGTGTTCATCGACGAGGGGGTTTATTTTCGAAGAGGGTTTTGGGAGAGAGAGAGAGAGGGTAGTGAAGTTGAGTTTTAAATGAAAGGGTATAATAGGAATAGGTAACATCCGTTTGGGTGTCCGTTAGTCACAGGGACTCAAAGATAATAGGTTTTGTTAGTTAGGGACTTATTGTTAGGGTCAGATATTGCAGGGACTTATTGTTATTATGGAGATAGGGTTAGGGACCCCTAATTAATTTTTCCTTTTTTTTTTCAAATGCACCCTTGGTGCAACCTCACTTAAGCCTACAGTCTTGACCTACACACATCATACTTTATAATCCATCCATCCATGTCCCATCACTCCTCAGTACTCTTCCACTCTCTCACGCATTCCACCGCTTCTTTAATCCTCCGCCACGTATGGTTCATAATAAAAAGGTGAGGAGATTGAGCAATAGGGTCGGGTACACAAGAAATGACCATGCATGAAAAGTAGAAGAAAACAATGCTGATTTTGATAGAGCATTATTTATTTATTTATATTTTTTAATGGGGACTTGTTTTTTTTAAAATTAAGGAAAAGAAAAGTTGGTTCTGATCAAATGGAAAATATGGAAAAAGGTGAAGTGATTGAGGGAAGGAGGGAGGCTATCTATACATCTCAGAGTCTATTTTATTTTTATATTTTTTTAATAAAACTTCAATTTATAACCTCTTTTTTATTTTTTAATTTTGTTACACCCCGGAGCGGCCGTCCCCGGTTTATAACAATGATAGAAATATCATAATATCATACATGAGGCCAATAAGATATCACATATAAGGACTGGAAAAGCAAAGACTAAGCTGAGAAGTAGAAGTGTAATATAAACAAGTTTGTAACCAAACATATTATTATAGACAAAAGGTATACAATCACTGTCATGTGTGAGCCAAATCTGAACAACAAAGGGAATACATACAACATGTGCCCAAGCACAAAAAAAAGAAATACAAACAGAAATAACAAGACTGCTGATGACCTCGCTCGCTATTCTCAAAAGACGGACATAACACAGGCAGCCAAGAAACACCTCATGGGAACTCAGGTCCATCATGAGGATGCAGGGAATACTATCCACACTTACTAATGTCAAGTATGATCTCGAAAATGGGTCATACACACGTCTATCCCAGATAGGCAAGGCATATTAAGTTATTATTAGGAACATGAAATAATTAGGCCAAAAACTGATATAGTTATTTAATATCCACCAATAATGCAAGTATGGTGTATGAATTATACTAGGTATGCCTCAACTTACTATATATGATGCACATGTTACATGGTGTAAAGAGCAATTTGTGGAAAGAGTTAAAGCTAACTTGCATGAGCATATCAATAAGTGTGTGTAAACAATCCCTACGACATGTATTTAACCTTGCATAACACATGCATCATGATATACTAGCAATATAGGCTAAATAAGATTTCAATAGTACCACTATAATGCATAAAATACACTATAGCCAAACAAGCATGCTACATATTATCCCTATCGCATGGGTCGGACCACTCACCAATACCAGATCGTCACTCGCTCAATCCACAAGAAGTCGATGTGGGACAATGAGCAGAGCGGAGGTGGGAAGAGCACGATGCACTCCCACAACAACACAAACTTGCAAGAAATACAATAACTTCTAGATCCTACAACCAATGGAGCTCAAATTAAATATGATAACTCCTGACACATATACAAGAATATTTCATTAAGATACCAACTCCAGATAAAGCTCACAGCATGCATAATAGCATAAAAACTCAAACATGCCAGAACTGGCTCGTCTACCCCAAACATCCTTAGACTTTTCATTACTCCAGCACCAATTACACATCCAAAAATTCTGAAATAATTTACACACATTCATTCACATGTGAGGATCATAATCTATGAAAACATCTGAGTCTAATTAAGCCTCTAAATGCTTGAAATAAAATAATTTCAGAAGCTGGTCATTTCACGCGCGAATGTGAACAGTCCTTAGAGATTGGCTTATAACTTCAAACACATATAACATTTTAACCCCAAATTTCATACATAGAATCTAGACATAAGCATGATCATGGAACATGCAGACCCAAACATCTGAATATACCTCTAGATACTAGTATCACGAAGATTTTAAGAACCCAGAAATATGCCTTAAGCAATATCCAAGACTCCCATCACCATAAACACTTGCTCCTCAACCTAATCTCTGCTGGTCCACACAAAACAGAGCAAACAGAGAGAGGGGGGAAGGGTGAATAACATATTACAAGCATACACAAGCCATTCTACATACCTGAACACCCTCACAATTCCTCCAACAAAGATCCACCAAAAATTTATCAAACACACCTACCAAACCCACCCAACGAGGACCAGCTGAGACAAGCACAAAGAGAGAGAAAGAGTGGTAGAAAATGAGGCTTGGATGACATAAAGTCACATAGAAGGGCTTATATGGTATAGTGGTCAAGGTGATAGGGGGGTGAACTTAAGCTAAGCTTACCCAAATATTCACTAAAAGGGAAAAAATAACCAATGGGGAGGTGAGACTTCTTAAGCTCACCCAAAGTGTCTCTAACACACCAAGAGGGTTTATAATTATCCATAGCTAATCCACCATCAACCAGTAACAAATGAAAATCCTGATACCAATCGGAACTGAAAACCCCCAAAAAAATAAACATTTCCAATCACGCTAAGGCAGTTATCAAACCAAAGAAAACACTAATAAATTATTCAACCAGGAGGAACAAACACCAAAATAATAATAGTAATAATAATAATAATAACACCCATTTTATAAATTCCAAAATGAAACAAACTTAACAAATTTAATACACAAAATTAAAAAAATTAAAATTGGTAAAACTCAAGTACCCAACAACTCATATATTTTTAATCATTGTGATTTCAGCATGATCGATCTAACAAATAAGGATTATGGGCATGTTTGGATAAATATATAAGTTATTCTGAGGTTTATACATATTTCATGAATTAATGACTTTATCAATGGAATAAAATGATTTAAATGATGTAAAATCGTGTAAAACGGTGTAAAATGGTGCAAATGATTTAAAATGATGTAAAATTGTGTAAAATAATTTAAATGATGTAAAATTATTTAAAATGTTGTAAATGATTTAAAATTATGGGAAAATTTGTAAAATGATGTAAAATAATTTAAAATGATGCAAAATGATGTAAAATGAATGAAATGGGGTAAAATGATTAAAATGATGTCAAATGGTGTACATCATTTTACATCTTTTTAAATCATTCACACCTTTTTACATCATTTTACTTCATTTAAATCATTTTACATCATTTACACCATTTTGAATCATTTTACATAATTTAAATCATTTACACAATTTTAAGTTATGATTTAAATTTTCATTTTCATGTCCAGCACGCATCTTCATTTTCATGCCACATTGACTTTTTTTAAAAAAAATCATATTTTTTCTATTAAAATAATATTTTTATATTAAATGAACTAAATATTGAAATATATTAAAATAATTTCCTTTTTCAATATTTTTTAAAATTTACTTCATACATTATAAATAAAACTCCATCAATTTGGATTCAGGACAAAATAATGGGCCGAACAAGTCTCATTGTTTAGCCCTGTAGAAGATATTTGAGAGTTGTAATGATGATAACTGTTTTATAAATCATAAATTTTAAGATACAGTCTTTTGATAAAATCTAATAATAATGATACTTGTAAGTTGACCTAGTTGATAACATATTTTAATAAACAAAAATGCGTAGAATTTTTTTTTTTCAAATGCACCCTTGGTGCAACCTCACCTAAGCATACAATCTTGACCTATACACATCATACTTTATAATCCATCCATTCATGTCCCATCACTCCTCAGTACTCTTTCACTCTCATTCACGCATTCCACTGCTTCTTTAATCCACCGCCACTTGTGGTTCATAATAAAAAGGTGAGGAGATTGAACAATAGGGTCGGACAATGTTATGAAATGCGGTATGTGGTTTACGTGCAGCTAGAGTACCGCATAGAATATATACGGTATGTGGGAGTATATGCGGTTTTATAATTTTTTAATAGTAAAAAATAATTCTAATAAATTTTGAAGATATCACAAACCAGGCCTAATTTTTGTCACGTTTTTTAATCACACATTATAATATTAATATTATGAACAACAATTAATTATATGTTTGAAACAAAATTCAAAATAAATATTCACAAATTATTTTTGTTAGATACTTATGGCTGTGAATAAGAATAAACCCATATTAACTAATTATGTAAATCAACTAATTATATAAATCCATGTCACATCATCACATTAGCATTATAAACAAAACATTATTTGTATATGTAAATCAATTAATTATGTAAATTCATTTCACATTATCACATTAGCATTATAAACAAAACATGGTTGTACATGTTTTATCTCTCTCTCAAGTCTCAACCTATGTATCACATTTTCCATTATTAAAAAAAAAAAACTTGTATCACTTTTTCATAAAAACAATACCATATCACTCCATCCTCCACTCCACCTGTTATCAACCCATGAGAAAAAACAGAGAGGGAGACTGGCACAAAGAGAGAGAGAGAGAGAGAGAAATAAGAGAGACAAGAGAGAGAGAGACAATGAGAGAAAGAGAGGCAGATGGCAGATCGGAGGGCGTCGCCGATGAAGAAGGCGGTGGTGTTGTCGATTGGAGGGCGTCGTCGATGAAGAAGGCGGTGGCGTTGTTGATTGGAGGACGTCGAAGAGGCTGATCTCGGAAGATGTCGTCGTCGATCAAGAACTATCTTGAAAAGATTGAAGAAGAAGAAGTGAAGAAGAACCAATTGAGTCCATGCAGCTCTGCTGCGGTTCGGCCAGCGTTGAAGAAGAACGAAAACCCTTCGTTTTTTTTTTATTTTTATTTATAAACATCAAAACATGTGGGCGCACATGCGGGATCGGGGCGCATATGCGGGACGGGTCCGCATATGGCCCGATTCCTTTGAAATGCCCGTGCGGCCGCACGAGTCACTTTTCCGAACAGTGGGGTCGGGTACACAAGAAATGACAATGCATGAAAAGTAGAAAAAAACAATGCTGATTTTGATAGGGCATTATTTTTTTTAATGGGGGTTTGGTTTTTTTTAAATTAAGGAAAATAAAAGCTGGTTCTGATGAAATGAAAAGTATGGAAAAAAGTGAAGTGATTGAGGGAAGGTGGAAGGTTATCCATACATCTCAAAGTCTATTTTATTTTTATATTTTTTTTTATAAAACTTCAATTTATAACCTCTCTTTTATTTTTTATTTTAATATATAAAATTAAAAAAAAATAAAATTGATAAAACTCAAGTACCAAACAACTCATCTATTTTTAATCACTATGATTTAAATTAATAGATGAGTTGTTGAGTACTTGAGTTTTACCAATTTTAATTTTGTATAAATTTAAATCATAACTTAAAATTGTGTAAATGATTTAAATTATGTCAAATGATTTAAATGGTTTAAAATGATGTAAAATGATTTAAATGAAGTAAAATGATATAAAACGGTGTAAATGATAAAAAATATAAAATGATGTAAAAACATTTTACACCATTTTACACCATTTTATTCATTTTACACCATTTTGTATCATTTTAAAATATTTTACATCATTTTACAATTTTTCGCATCATTTTAAATCATTTACAACATTTTAAATCATTTTACATCATTTAAATTATTTTACACAATTTTACATCATTTTAAATCATTTACACATACACCGTTTTACACGATTTTACATCATTTAAATCATTTTATTACATTGATAAAGTCAATAATATGTATAAACCCCATAATAACTTATATATTTATCCAAACATGCCCATAGTCCTTATTTGTTGGATCGATGATGATGAAATCTCAGTGATTAAAAATAGATGAGTTGTTGGGTACTTGAGTTTTACCAATTTTAATTTTTTTAATTTTGTGTATTAAATTAAAAAATAAAAAAGAGGTTATAAATTGAAGTTTTATAAAAAATACATATATAAAAATAAAATAGACTCTGAGATGTACAGATAGCCTCGGGTTCGGATCCTCTGTGTTTAAAACACGAGTGCCTCTATTTGCACCCCTTAAATTGGGGTGCACACCTCATAAACGGGTAATGCACAAAAAATCCGTTTATAATCGGATTTGTGCACACCCATATATTCGGATCCTTCGCGACACTCATAGTGTCGATCATTGACGTTTGGGTCGACAACGGGGGTGTCGCGGGGTTCAGAAACCTGAACCAGTAGCATCTCCATCAACCATGACACTATCAGTGTCGATATTTGACGTTTACACCGACAATTCTTGTGTCGCGGGCTTCAGAAACCTAAACTCATAACAGACTAATATGTGTGTCGACATTCTGTGTGTCGACGAGTTAGCTATATGGCGACAGTATCAGTGTCGATACTAACAGATTTTTGAACGATTCAAACATTCACACATTCTCCTCAACCACCTGCCGTTGGATCTCCGCCTCGCCCTCTCCTTCTTCGACTGGACCGGATCCCTCCCTGGCTTCCGCCACGACCACGGCTCCCACTCCACCCTCCTCGTCCACCACCGCCTCTTCGCCGCCGCCCGCCGGATCCGAATCTCGATGTTCAGATCGTGCGATGCGGGAGACGTTGTTGGGGCTCTCGAAAGGGAGGGTGAGGGTCTGGGACTTGGAAAGGTCGGTGACGGAGATGCGATTGCCGACGGGGAGATGAGTTGGGTGTCGTCGGTGTGCTTTGAGAATGGATTGGAGCTTAAATAAGGGGGTGTTTAAAGAATGAGAGAAAATTTTGATGGGTGTATAAAAATAGGGTGTGCACCCCAATTTAAGGGGTGCAAATAGAGGCACCCTTAAAACACAGGGATTCCCTGTGGTATCCAGTATAAATGAGACACCTGTCTCATCTTTTTACATGGGTTACGTGACACTAGCGATGGCTTGTGTGTGTTTCCTCCGTCATCTTTTGTGCAACGCCAAAATGAACCCCGTTAAAAACAAAATTCATTTTACCCCCTCTATATTTCACACAAATTTTGTTTTTCCCTGTGTGTCTTTTAAAGAGGTCCATTTCGATCGTCATTTCCCAAATCAGATTAATTTTGTTGAAATCAGATTAGTTCCCTATCTTCTTCATCCACCCCCTACAATATGTTGGGTTGTTTTTTGTTTTATTAGGTTGATAATGCAAATGAGACACCTGTCTGGCTGTCTCATCTTTTTACATAAGGTCATGTTGTACTAACAATGACTTTTGTGAGTTTCATCTGTCATCTTTTGTGTGAGTTCCCAAGTGAACCCTGTTAAATTTTATTTTTCATTTTAGCCCCTCTTTCACCCACAAATTGAAAATCTCTCTCTCCCCCTAAAACTTACCAGTATTTTTTTAAGGGTTTCACAGTGATAATATTTTTCAAGGGTTTAGGGTTTTTTTTTGGTGATATTTATGATTCAATATAGGTTTCACAGTGGTTTTTTTGTATGTAATTTTTTTATTCACTCTTCGTAGGTTTTTATTTCAATTTATAAATTTGGTAGAAGAATGTATTTTCTTATAACAAATAAAATCAATATAAATATCTAGAACATTGAGGTAATGGAAATATATGAATCATTATATTGAAGATGAAATGCATATGATTTTGATTGTGGAATATTCATCCTGCTTTTGATGTGTTTTTTTTATATATTCCTCTTATAACATTGATTTTTCTTAAATATGATGCATTTGTTGAAGACAATTTTAATCACATGGATGTTGGTCTTTAATCTTCATGGACTGAGACGGGCTTTCATTGTCTGTGTTATCCTAAGTTATGAAACATAACCATCAAGTCAAGGCTGGCCTTGGGCAGAGGCCACCAAGGCAACTAACTACCAAGGACTCCTTCCCAAAAAGGGCCCGATATGTTTGTTTGTACATTAAACATTTTTATATAAACTAAAATTTTATAAATTTAAACATATTCATTCATCTACTTAATTTTTTTAAATTTTTTAAAATCTTATCCATATTTTTTATTCATATTTTATAGGATTTATTTATCTGTTTATAAAAAAATAATTTTGTTAACAACTAATCCTTGATTTAAGGATTTTTTTATTCTTTTTATAAAAAGAAAAAAAAAAGAGTTCTCCTCTCTTTAAATATGGTTTAGATTTCTAACTTTTGCTTTTTTTGTTGTTTTGTTTTTGTTTTTTTCATTTACTTTTTATTGTTTTGAAACATAGGTTTTTTAAGTTTGTTATTCTTCATTTTTTATTAGATTTTTAAAGAGTGTTATTCTTCATTTTTTATTAGATTTTTTTATTTTAATATCATAGAAAACATTTTTTTACATTCAATTTTTTTTTTAAATATAAATGTATTGGAGTCCCATTTTATAAATTGGTCTAAGGCCCTGTCTAAATTCACTAATCTCAGGGCAGGCCTTGCATCAAGTTTTAATGGCAATTAGTTATTCACATCATCAACCCAATAAAACAAAAGAAAATTCAGATATCACTTTACATTTAAGATTTAATGACAATTAGTTATTCACATTATCAACCCAATAAAACAAAAAACAACCCAACATATTGTAGGGGGGGATGAAGAAGATAGGGAACTAATCTGATTTCAACAAAATCAATCTGATTTGGGAAATGACGATCGAAATGGACCTCTTTAAAAGACACACAGGGAAAAACAAAATTTGTGTGAAATATAGAGGGGGTAAAATGAATTTTGTTTTTAACGGGGTTCATTTTGGCGTTGCACAAAAGATGACGGAGGAAACACACACAAGCCATCGCTAGTGTCACGTAACCCATGTGAAAAGATGAGACAGGTGTCTCATTTATACTGGATACCACAGGAAATCCCTGTGTTTTAAACACAGAGGATCCGAACCCGATAGGCTCCCTTCTTCCCTCAATCACTTCACCTTTTTTTGTACTTTTTATTTGATCAGAACCAGCTTTTCTTTTCCTTAATTTCAAAAAAAACAAGCCCCCATTAAAAAAAAATAATGCCCTATCAAAATCAACATTGTTTTCTTCTACTTTTCATGCATGGTCATTTCTTGTGTACCCGACCCTATTGTTCAATCTCCTCACCTTTTTATTATGAACCACAAGTGGCGGTGGATTAAAGAAGCGGTGGAATGCATGAGCGAGAGTGAAAGAGTACTGAGGAGTGATATGACATGGATGGATGGATTATAAAGTATGATGTGTGTAGGTCAAGACTCAAGGCTTAGGTGAGGTTGCACCAAGAGTGCATTTGAAAAAAAAAATTCTACGCATTTTTGTTTTTTAAATTAATAAAAATTAAAATATGTTATCAAGCAGGTCAACTTACAAGTATCATTATTATTAAATTTTATCAAAAGACTGTATCTTAAAATTTATGATTTATAAAACAGTTATCATTATTACAACTCTCAAATATCTTCTACAGGGCTAAACAATGAGACTTGTCTGGCCCATTATTTTATCCTCTTGTGAATCCAAATTGATGGAGTTTAAAAAAAACAGCAAACATCAATCTAAACTGTTTGAAATAAAAAAGGCCTCCATATTTACTCATCAAGGAGGAAAAAAGTCTAAATTGTAGAGAGAAAAAAAGACCCAGACACATGAGAAAGAAAAAAAAATCTCCACAAGCCACCTCATGTTCCCCAAATCTCAAACTCAAGGAAAAAAAAAACTAGCATATTAAACAAAAAGTGGTTTGTTTAAAACAAAAATATATACAAAAGAGTTAAGAAAAATACTTCTTGCGACATCCCTATGTCTTCCTACAATGCTTAACACATTAAAATTCAGAGACATCATTCTTGAGCACACTCTGCATGTTATTGGCAAATAATTCCAGAGAAATCAATATTATTTCTTTACTAACACATTGAATAATTGCTTTTGCAAGTTGATCAGTTGACCTGTTTATACATATTTGGTTAAATGTGTTAACTATAACAACATTTTCATTAAAGTTTTACTTTCTTATGTATTCATCTTTCGAGTTGAGAGATATTTTGGTTCCTCATAGGGCTTAATAATTTAATTCAACATCTAAGTTTGCTACAATATACTTTACTTTAATAACATTTTTGACATAAGTTAAGCTAGCTATAAACGCTTCATATTCTACAATGTGCCTTGAATCTCTCACCATATCGAAAAAGACACATTACATCACATATTATGAAACATACGCAAATCAAATGTCAATTATCACTTCATGTATCAAAGTTGACCTTAATTCAACCCAATGGAGCAAGGAACTAGTGGTTGGATCAAGTTTCATCTTCAATCATCTCAAGATCTTGTGATTCTGATGTGACTCCCAACTCCATTCCGTTGGATTAAATTCAACTCCGATGAAAAAAACGATAATTAGACTCAATTTTCGTATCTTTCATAATACGTGATGTAATGTTCCACCATCAGCAAATATGGAAGTGGCTTATGAAAGATTTAATTTCTCTCTCTTAAGTTTTCTTTTTTTTACAATTTAGAATAATGTTTATTGTTTCCTAATAAACATAAAACTATCTATCATTATGTCACACATCCAATTATACAAACTACCAGTCAACTACCATTTATAAGAAAAATAATCAGCATATTATATAGAAAAATAAACCCAAAAACCAAAATCAGCATATATCATATAATCTGAATCACATCTAAACCTAATCAACCAAAACCATCTTTTGGACATTTCATCAAACATTGAAGATGCATTCTACAAAACACAAGAACCAAAAAGTTATTAAAGAACAAAAACAATGCCGACATATAAAGCAAAGGAAGCAATCAGGTATTGAAAATATAAAGAAGAAAAACAACACCAGAACAACAAAGAAAAGTGAAAGTGTCTTTGTTTTACACCTGACTCTTTAGCTTGATAGTGAGAAAATATGACTTCTTTCCTCACAGCCAGGGTTGAGCGTCGAGGGGAATAAAAATGTTCTGTTTTTTTTTCCATCATATACAAAAGAGGCAGGGTATTTAGATAAGGAGAAAATATGGTTTTTGAGAGAAATCTAGGGTTTGGATAGATCATATATTATATCTATATATATCCACATAATACACACACACCATACATCCAAACATGTAAAAGGTTGAGAAAATACCTTTGAGAGATAAGGAACGAGACTCATACCTCCTCTTATTCCTCATCTTCTTCTTCCTCCTCCTCCCATATTGTTTTCTTTTTTTTTTCCCTCACTTCGGATGCCTTTTATGAAGGAGAGGGGAAAAGGGATAGCTATTAATGCTCAATAAACTGTTTGATCATAACACAACGGTTGAGGATTTGAACTGATTAAATAAGAGGTCTTGAATTCGAGTCTTAGTGCTGATTTACCCACCTAGTTAAAGGGTCTTGAGTTTGTTGGCGAGTCCTCCGATTTCAAAAATAAAAAATAAAAAATAAATATATATAGTGGTGAGAGTGAAAAAGGTTTCAGATGCCTGTGTGACCCAATCTATGCACCCAATCAATCAAAGCAAGCTCTCTCATCCGATCGTTCATGTCCTTTCTTTTTAGTACCTTTTGAAATTTCTTTTAGAAAACCGTTTCAATGTAATTTATTTATTTTTTGGGCAAAGATATACACTAATACTCAGTTTAATTTTCTCACAACCATATATTTATAATAAAAAAAACCAGTTTTTTCTTTCTTTAAATTTGTTAAAGATATTATATTAGATTTATTTTTATCTTAATTTGTTATTATATTAGTTTGTTATTATCTTAATGTGATACACGTGTAACATCATCTTGTACTATTGTATAAAATGGTTTAGTCTCTCTCTAATAGAACAAGAGTTTTAGGGTTTCATTATTATTATTATTTTCTCTCCCTTATTTCTAACATGGTATCAGAGCCATAAACCTTAGACTCACAAAAAAAAAATTTATCATCTTCTTCCCCGCTCCGATTGGGGAGTCTTCAATCGGAGCGGGGGAGGAATCGGAGCGGGGGAGGATTTTTTATAACCATATTTTCTTCCGTTCTTTGTATTGTCGTTGTCTTCATTGCGATTGCGCGTTGTTCACGCCGTCGTCTTCTTCGCGTTGTCGTCGTCTTCTTCGCACTATCGTTGTCATTTTTTGTCGCGCCCTTGTTTGCTTCACCGAGCGTTACCACGTCGCACCGCTTCTGTCCTCGTCACATGCGCCACCGTCCGCCGCGCTCGTCGCCCGCCCGTCGCGAAGCCGTTGAGCCAAACCGCATCAACAGCAGCAGCAAAAAAAAAAAATTTGGTGCACGATAGCGCAAATCTGCGCTATCGTGCACCTCAGAATCGCCCGGCAAAATAAAATCTGGTGCACGATAGCACAAATCTGCGCTATCGTGCACCTCGGAATCGCCTCGAAATCGTACGCGAATCAACGCCGGCATCCGGCCCACCCTTCGACCCGCTGCTTCGGCCCACGCACCCGGGCCCGCTGGTTCTGCCCACTTCTTCTTCGACCGTATCCAGGAGATCCACGCAGGCCCAGCCCACGTTGACCCAATCCATTTCAAAAAAAAAAAAAAGGCCTCGTTTTGTTGCGTTTCTTTCCTAGACTGTTACAACCTCGTTTGGATTCCAAATCTAGTCATCTAGGTACTCATTTTGTTCAGTTTTTCATTCTCTACGCATCCGTATATGTATTTTCCCATTTTCTTCTGATTTTTCATCAGTTTCAACATCATCGTTTCTTTTCTTTCTTGGATCTTCTTCTTCGTTTGAGATCCACTGTCATCGTCGTCGTTCGCCAAGTGGCGTCATTTTTATGCAGCATCGCTGCCTCTGTGCGCTGTCGTATTCGCGCACCATCGTTTTCGTGCGCCGTTGTTTTTTTTCGCGCACCGTTGTTTCTGTGCACCGTTGTTTTCGCGCACCGTTATCTCCGTGCGCCGTTGTTCCCGCGCACCGTCGTTTTCGTGCGCTGTCGTCTTTGCGCACCTTTATTTTTCGTGTGCCATCGTTGTATTTGCGCACTGTCATTTTTTATTCTTCTTCTCTGTCAGCGTGTTTTTCTTCTTGCGCTAGTCTGCACAATTTGCGTCGCCATCCGCGTCGCATTTCTTCTACTTCTTCTCCGTTGGGGCATGCCCGTGATCTTCTGCGCTAGCCGCCACTGGCCGCCCATTGCAGACACCAGCCTTTGCCACCGTCGTCTCATTTTTATGCAAACTCCAAGGATTCTACCCTTTAGAGTTTGGGAGAGGGTGTTAAAGAATCTCCACCACCATTGTCCGCGTGTTGTCTCCACTGCCTGTCTGCGTTCGTCTGTGCCCTCCGTCTTCTCCTTGAACCTCCGTGAGCCCTACGTGCGTCATCTGATCTAGTGGACCAGCAATTCCGACTGACTTAAAGAGCAGGAGCGACTCTGACTGACTCAAAGAGCGGGAGCGACTCTGACTGACTCAAGAAAAGCGAGAGCGACTCTGACTGACTCAAAGAGCGGGAGTGAAGTGATGGATTCAAGAGATAGATGACGATTACCAATTCACAAAAATAAATTGGAGGTATTTGAAATACGAGTTTTTAGTTTATCATTTTGTGTAAACTCTAAGGGTACAACCCTTCAGAGTTTAGGAGAGGGTGTTAAAGATATTATATTAGATTTATTTTTATGTTAATTTGTTATTATATTAGTTTGTTATTATCTTAATGTGTTACACGTGTAACATCATCTTGTACTATTGTATAAAGGGGTTTAGTCCCTCTCTAATAGAACAAGAGTTTTAGGGTTTCATTATTATTATTATTTTCTCTCCCTTATTTCTAACAAAATTCATTATTCCCACTATCTGACAGGGCCCCATCGAAATTTTCTTCACTGAGTCGATAAAAAGTCCGTTGATCTGGTTGAGCAAGAATTGACAAGGCCATATTCGAATTATGCTTCAGTGAGATGACAAAAAACCACCGATTATGCAATTTTTCAGTATTTTGACTTTTGTAAAATTTTTATGCATTTGAAGTTTGAATTATAAGCAAGTAGATGTTGATGTTATATTTTAGCTATTTTTTGTTTAGTCTAAAATACTATATTTCAAGTCTTAACATTAAAGAATTGTTGATCTTCTATTTTAAAATTATTTTGTATTGGTCCAAATTTTTTCGATCTCTTTTCCAATTTTTTCTCCAATTTTACAATATTGAGAATTATTACTCCTGTCATATTATTCTTGAATTCCGTAGTTAACATTGTGACAAGGAGACAAAGAATAAAAATGTCAAGCAAATAGTCATTTAAGCCAAATAAATAGTAAACATTCTATATACACAAGAAACATTGTTTTATTTTCTAAACATGTAGAGTCTCATTCAAAATAATATGTTAAACAACCAACCCATAGGCATAAAACATTTCATTTTAAACGGGACTCTCTATATTCAGAAAACAAAGCAATGTTTATTGTGTATATGAAATGTTTTATTTAGCTAAAATGATTATTTGTTTGGCATTTTTGTTCACTACATAAGTGAATGGTTTTTGGAATGACTTAAATGACATTTTTATTATTTGTAAGAACTTAAATGACTGTAAATGTGATTGATTGTCATAAGAAAGCAGCTGTTCTGAATGGTTTGACATGTTTGGTGTTGAATTCAATCTATATTACTCATTCGACAAACGTTATATCAATACTTATTAAGACAAATCGACAAACCTTCTGTCATCTCAATGAAACAAACTTTGATTGTGCCCCTGTTAACTCTTTTTCAGTCAGATCGACAGACCTTCTGTCATTTCAGTGAAGAAGATATCGATTGAGTCAATGTCAAACTGAGTAGCGGGATTAATAGATTAAAAAAATAAAAAAATCTGAATTTTTAAAAAATAAATATAGGGTGGGAGAAAAAATTAAGTTGGTAAGTGAAAATATCTTTACCTTTGATTATTTTTCCGTAAATGAAGCATTGTCTTTTAATTTTTTGAGGTACTGTGAAAATCTGTCAGTCTGACACATGCAATAATTATATCACTTGGATGTTTAACAAAAAGTAGGGCTGCAACTCTGGAGGGTTGGGTTCGGGTTGGAGCCAATCTGAACCTAATCCGAACCCGATTTTTAAACCGGTGATCCCAACTTGAACCCAACCCATGATGAACACTCAAAACCCGAACCAACCCGAGGAACCCGATTTGGGTGAGCAAGATAAATAATTCATAAATAAAAAAAAATTTGTTTGTAAAATGCACTGTTTTTTTAGACTCTTATGAAGAAGAAAAAAAGAGAAGAAAAAGGAGAAACAGAAGGGGAGGAGGGATGGTTTGGGGCTGCTGTGAAGAAGTAAAAAAGAAAACGGGAGTGGTGGCTTCACATCATTTAGCAAAAACCAATTTCGGGGAAATATAGAAATCGCATCTCCTTCTCTCGGCTTCTTTCTCACTGTTGATCACCTTCGTCACACCTCGCTGTAGATTTTTCCAGGGAATTTGTTTGGAGTTAATGAAAATGAAGAAGAAAAAGGGGGGGGGGGAATGATCTGGGGGTTCAAGAAGAGTGGGAGGGAGAGGGTAGGGCTGCAACTTGGGTCGGGTTGAACCCGAACCCGACGGGTTGAACCCGATTTTTACATGGGTTGGGTTGATCAAATCGGGTTCGGGTTCGGGTTGGCCAAATCGGGTTGGGTCACAAATCGGGTTGGGTTCGGGTTGGGTTCGGGTTGGCCTCCGACCCAACCCGACCCAACCCGAACCCGTAAATTAATATTTAAAAAAAATCATGGCCATTTATTTTGTAACTTCTAATATGGGTAGTCCAAATTTTAGGTAAACCTAGCTAATCTTATGGGTTGGGTGGGGTTGATTTATTTAATTTACACATCATGTTAGAAATTCGGGTTGGGTCGAGTTGGTTCAATTCGGGTTGAAAATCGGGTTGGGGTCGGGTTGGTCCAATTCGGGTTAAGTCGGGTTGGGTCGGGTTGGTTTATTTAATTTCGGGTTGGGTTCGGGTTGGTCCAATTCGGGTTGAAAATCGGGTTGGGTCGGGTTAGGGTTGGGTCGTTTGGAATTCGGGTTGGGTTCGGGTTGGGGTCAACCCGAACCCAACCCGCCCGAGTTGCAGCCCTAGGAGAGGGAGAGGGAGAGGGAGAGGGAGGGGAAGAGAGGGAACAGGGAGAGAAGAGGTAGATCCCAATCTGAGGGAGACTTTTTTTATTTACCAATCTGAGAGAGATGAGGGAGAGGGGTGGCGGCTAGGGTTGTTTCTCTCTTTTTGGTAGGTGTAAAAGTAAGATCAACGGTGTAGATAAAAAACCAAACATCTAATGATTAATATTATGATGTAGGACAGATTTGGAAAGAAATCATTGCAGAATATTTGATTTCAAATCTGTTATCAAAATAAATTTTTATTAGATTTTATTTAGGAATTTAGGATTTTTAGGATCTTATATTTTATTTTATTAGATTTTAATAATTATCATTATAATTGTGTCTTTACTATTTTTAGTAGAGTCATAATTCATATTATGAACATTTATTTTATGTTTGTGGCCTATATAATGAGTGCCACCATATTTTGTAATGGAATAACTTTTAATCAAGAATATTTTGAATTTTCTCCCTTTTGGGTTTTCTTCCTTGTGGATTCAAGGATTCCTTGTGGATTCAAGGAGTTTATGAGATCTCAACGCTGGTTGAATCTTTCTATCGTTTTCACGCTGCGTTAGGTGGTATCAGAGCGAGGATTCGCCTGGCTTCGATGACACATAGCCGTGCGGGAAACAATCATCCCATTGACGGTGATCGTGGGGTGCAGGAGCTGTTTCGGCCGTTGCGAGAGAACCAACAGCCACTTCGGGGGGAGTTTCGTCAACAAACGCGGCAGACTCTTCGTGAAGTGAAGGTTGGCGTAAATCTCAACACCGACAACAGACGACCTGGGTGTGACAGGATGCGCGCCGAGGGATTCGCCCGAGGCCAACCTGTTGCATATAATGGTGTTCGACGAAATTCTCATTATCTACCCGATTATGAGGATGACACGGATTATGAAAGCTGTGAACTATACGACTATCAGTCGAGAAGGCGGCACACGTATTACAACAATTATTTTTCAAAGATGGACATCTCATATTTCAATGGTAATTTGTCAATCGATGAGTTCCTTGATTGGATCTTAGAGATTGATAAATTCTTTGAGATAATGGAGGTGCGTGAAGAGGAGATGGTTAGATTGGTGGCGTTTCGACTCACGAGCGATGCCGGTAATTGGTGGGACCACCTTCAAAGGACCAGACAACGACAAGGAAGAGCACCTATTCGAACATGGAGGTGGATGAGACGACTTCTCATGGATCAGTTCCTTCCTCTAGATTATGAACAATATTTGCTCCAGTTGTACCATAATTGTCGCCAAGGTAATCGTTCCGTATTCGACTATACCGCTGAATTTTTAAAATTTTCTGGTCGGTATAATCTCGCAGAAGCTAAATGGCGACGAGTGGCTCATTATCTTAATGGGTTGAGGTCTACAGTTCGAGATCTTATTGCTTCAGAAGAGATTTATAGCTTGACAGAAGCAATCTCTGCGGCCGTAAAAGTGGAATCACAACTGGAGAGATCAAGGGTGCACGTGATGTATAAAGGCTCGTCCATGATCAACCCACTAGATGTTGCATTAAATCAAGATATGGTTGATGGATCGATGGGGAAGATCGAAGAAAGTCCACCAGAAAATCAGGAGAATCTAGCGATCGAAGATATGGTTGATGGATCGATAGAGAAGATCGAAGAAAGTCCACCAGAAAATCAGGAGAATCTAGTGACCGACCCTCATGATCAACCTCTAGTTGAATCAGAAATTGATGAGGACATGGCAAATAAAAAAGTGAATGATGTTGTTTTCTCCATTGACTCTGAAAAGATTATTGGAGGAGAACAAGAGAGGTCATTTTCTTATTCCTTAGTGGTGACTCCAGAGATAGAAAAGCCACTGCAAATGTTCGTGTTGCAGAATACATGCCACATCAACATAAGTGTTTTTTATGTCATCGTCGACAACAACATTGCGACTACCACAGTGGTTGATTTGATTGAGAAGGAATTTAAAATCAAGAAGATGTCTCTCCTCTTGCCAAAGGTCCAATACAAAGATGCGTCAAATAAGATGGAAGAAAAAATCTTAATCTCTCATATTGGTGTATTTGATTATATCAAATATCATCCTCCTGATCATCTAAGATTCTTTCTTCTTAAATTCGAGGACGAATTTTTTTTAAGAAGAGGAGACTGATGTAGGACAGATTTGGAAAGAAATCATTGCAGAATATTTGATTTCAAATCTGTTATCAAAATAAATTTTTATTAGATTTTATTTAGGAATTTAGGATTTTTAGGATCTTATATTTTATTTTATTAGATTTTAATAATTATCATTATAATTGTGTCTTTACTATTTTTAGTAGAGTCATAATTCATATTATGAACATTTATTTTATGTTTGTGGCCTATATAATGAGTGCCACCATATTTTGTAATGGAATAACTTTTAATCAAAAATATTTTGAATTTTCTCCCTTTTGGGTTTTCTTCCTTGTGGATTCAAGGATTCCTTGTGGATTCAAGGAGTTTATGAGATCTCAACGCTGGTTGAATCTTTCTATCGTTTTCACGCTGCGTTATATTAAATCAAAGGTTATCATATTTATTGAATCCGGGTTGGGTTATGTGAAATATCAACCCAAACCCAACCCGAAAATTTGTCCAACCCGAAACTCCTAATCCGAACCTGAACCCGCACTCAGGTTTTTCCAACCCAACCCACCCAAAAATCGGGTTCAAATCGTCGGGTTCAGGTTGGACCCAACCCAAGTTGCAGCCCTAACAAAAAGTGTGAATCCAGAATACATTAACCGCTGATCAGCTACTTGACAATGACAACCCTCTTACACATCATAATATTAATATCATATCGTGTGATTAAAATATGACGAAACTTAGATATGGTATGAGATTTATATAAAACTTATATAAAACTTCTTTTTTTTAGAAAATGATACAGGTGGATCTGCCACTTCTTTGATTAATAAAAGCAGTACAGTTCCAATACAAACAACATACAAAAGAGGTAGACTGAGCAGGAACATGTAGCTTAGGAGATCTAAGCGGGACATGCTCCCCACCCAACCTCCAACCATTCAATATGTAGTATGTTCCTTTCCAAACGAACCTCGCGAGCCCCTACATAGAAACAGCCCCACGCCGAGATACTCCGTTTGGCGCAGTCCCAAATCCCCTCCTCCGAATCAGTCGACCCGACAAAAATCTTGTCGTTGCAGTATAGTCCCAAATTGTGTATATTGCAGGAACTCTTCCTCCTCGAGTCTGCGCCGTAGGTGGAACACCCAGCCCGCCCCAGTTGAGGACTAATCCCAGAACTCATTCACCGTGCCCACCTGGTTGCACGCCACCTCGAATAGTTCCGGGTAGATCTCCTGCAGCGGACCAGTGCCACGCCAATGATACGACCATAATCAGATCTGGTCTCCACGCCCAAGACACCAACGGACTACTGACATGATAGGACTCCCCAGGCGGTGTATGTTTCTCCAGACCTGTGAGGAACACGTGCTAGGCGGTGGGAGTGGAAGATATCGTTGACGTGTCTGCCTTGGAGACCTCCCGCGACCACCTGTTTCCACAAAGCTTTCTCACCCGATAAGAACTTCCACACCCATTTTGACAATAAGGCTCTGTTAAACACCTCGAGGTCCACAATCCCGAGCCCTCCCTTGTCTTTGCTAGCACAAACCACCTCCCAACTTACTAGATGCACTCGGCACGGTCCAAGGCCCGAACCGCCCCAAAGGAATCGACGTCTCAGCCTGTCCAGTTGATGCAGTATAGTCCTCGGGAGCTTGAAAATAGACAGCATGAATACTGGCAAATTAGATAGGACCGCCTGTAGGAGAATCATTCGACCTCCCGCGCTAAGTAACCTCCTAGCCCATCCCTCCAATCGCATTCGAACCGATGGACTAGAGGTGCCCACTCCCTTAGTGAAATAGCACGGAGGCTGAGAGGCAACCCCAAGTAGCGAGTGGGGAAGAAATACTGCCTCCTCCATATTGATCCCGAAAAGTGAACTTTTCCTGCGGTTTATGTTAAGCTCGGAGAGCCAGCTGAAGATTGAAACCACAAACAGCACACCTCGCACGAACCGAGGATACCCTTGGCTTAACAGCATGGTATCTTCGGCATATAAGACGTGAGAGAGGGACGTATCGGGCCTCCCACAAGAAAGCCCTCTAACCCAGTCATCTTCTTCCGCACGTACAAGCATCCGACTTAGCACATTGGACACAATAATAAATAGAAATGGAGACAGGGGGTCCCCCTGTCTGAGTCCTCGTCTGATCAGAAAAAAAACCGCTTAAAACTGAGGCCGATGATGTAGATATGCAGTCGAAGATCATGCGCACCCACCGCTCGCCAAAACCATGACTAATCAATTGTTGTCGCAAGAAAGTCCACTTCACTTGATCATACGCTTTTTGGAAATCTAGTTTGATGAGGACTCCATTCCTTTGCAGTCTGTGGTTCCCAGAAATGGCTTCTTGAATTGCCAGAAATCCTTCTTGAAGTGAACGGCTAGGCACGAACGCAGTTTGGATGTTTTCAACTAACCCACCGATCACTGCCTTCAATCTATTAGCCAGGGCCTTGGAGACGAGCTTATAACTAGCATTAATCAAACTAATAGGCCTGAAATCCGACACCTCCTGCGACCCAGTCTTCTTCGAAATGAGGGCCAGAAATGTCACATTAATGCAACCAATTCCTTGTGTGCCTGAATGAAACTCAGAGAACATGGATTGAATATCGGATTTCACGAGCTCCCAGAACTCTTGAAAGAAGTGGGTACTAAAACCATCCGGACCAGGTGCCTTATCTCCCTTCGAATCGAACACTGCATTCCTTATCTCCTGCTCAGAGAATGGACTGTCAAGGTGCTCCTTCTCCGCATCGGAAAGACGCGGGAGTTACTCATCTGCCCACTTCACCGTTTTACCACGCGGAGCACGAGCCATATTACGAAAATGAGAAACAAGTGCAGCTTGAATTGCTTTCTTGGAAGTTAGCCGCGAACCCCCTACAACCAGCGACTCGATCTTATTCGAACGCCGACGTTGATTCACCACTTTATGGAAGAAGAAACAAATATTGAATTCAGATACATTCAATATTTGTTTTCAATTCCACCGATCAATTTGAAATTAAAAATTGTAAATCGTGATTTTTTTGGAGGTAAAAAAAAGTCTAACCTGGATAGATCACCATTGTTTGCACCACAATCAGTTCACACAAAAAAAATCGTGTAATTCTTTTATCTACCGAATAAATCTGAATCAAAAAATGAAATTGATATTTGTTTTCGTTTCAACCGATTATTGTGTATCAAGAAATGGTAAATCATAATTTTTTTGGTCGTCCAATTGAATTGATATTTTCAAAAGGAAAAGAATCTCTCAAATCATAACCACATCTGGATTAATGGGGGCGGTTATGGAATGTTCAATCCGATTAGTTAGGGGGGTAATATGGGTAATTTAAACTTACCACCTCATAGGGCTTGTGATGGGGTCTAGCAGTTGGGGCCCAAAAATCATAATTTTTTTTTAAAAAAGGGTACCTCTACCTTCCTACCAAATTTATTTAAAAAGAGCAAGTTTGGTAATATTACAGAATTAGGTTATTCAAACACTGCTAAAAATAAATTTAATGCCTCTACTAACATAATGTTATAATTTACCATCATTTGACATTTACACAAATAAAATATATGGAAAGAGTCCTGTAAATTGAATTAACTGAGTAAGGTAAGGGGTGCTATGAATTAAGCGAGTAATTTTTAACGTAGGGATTTTTTTTTGCTTAACGAGAAAAACTTTCAAGGGCTAATATGGACTTTTAGAAGAAAAAAAAGGGGGATATGGATATTAGTAAACTTTCAGGGGAGTACATGCATTTTTCCATTGAATTTGGCTTATTAAATTAAATTACTAATTGTGAATATTGACAAAAAGTTTTTTTGCGACTCAAATGAAAAAAAATTGAATTTATATTCACTAGACTAACATACATTAAATTATTATGACATTTTTTATCTGTTGATGAAACCCTCAAAAATCAAAATGAAATAATTATTTGAAGGTTGTGAATCACAATGGATTAATCAACAACGACATCTAAAGGTTTAACTTCACCCCTTTTTCCATTTGCAATTTGTGAACTAATTAACCTTAACCACCATCTTACCTAGGTATCATAATTTGAAGGACAATTTTTAAGAATAACCTTGGAATTTTTTTTAATTTCACATATTAACCAGTCCTAATTTTAACTGATTTTTTGTAATTTTTTTGTTGTTTATGAAAGAAACGTGATTTAAATCACGCTCTTTCTACCAATTTTTATAACGATCTAATTTATTTTCAAAATTAAGTTTTATCTCAATTTTTTTATCTATTAACAGTAAGATATTTTTCCAATTTAAATCTTATCTCAAAATTATCCATTGGAATTGTTCAAAGAATAAATTTAAATTTTATCTCTTATCTATTAATATTTTATTATCTGAAAAATAATTTTTTTTAAGACAGGGACCTACGGGGATTAACTAATTTTACATACCCTAATAAAAAATATCAATCTGTCTCTCCCAACTACAAACCCTCATATCTTATCTAAAATATCAAAATAACAATTTAACTGCTCTCTTCCAACTGTCAGAAGATGACCCTAATAAAAAATAGCAGCAATCTATCACTCCCAACCACAAACCCTCAAAACGTATCTAAAAAATGTGATGACATGCACAATCATTATATGCTCACTCTAATCTACAAGTTAGATTAGTACTTACTCTAACTAAAAAAAATACAAAAGAAATATTCATTGAATTCACATCCTTATTGCATTTTTTTGTGAATGTATATACATCAAGGATATACCTTCAAAAAATTTCAAACACATTGAGATATAAAAAATGACCACAAAAATTACTAGCATTTTCCTAAAAACACATGTACACATAATGCACTTGGAAAACACATGAAACTTTAGAATAAATGTACAGAATACACATGATGCACTTAGAAGACACATGCAGACCACATTTTGATATCCATTTTTCTTTCCAGTCCTAAATTCAATAACTTTAGTCAATACATGTAAAACAAAAAGGCTAAGAATTTTTTTAAAGTGACCAAAAAATCTAAACAGGTTTCAACATCTACTAAATGCAAAATGAGAACTAAAAAAAAAGAGCTTCAGTGGCCACGGGAGCTTTAATGATAGACTTCATATCCCACATGTAAAAGTTTGTCTTTTTCGTATACCATGAGTTTAGACTGAAACTGGTGGTTGATCTTGTTTATCTGTGCCATGAAATTTCCTCCCAGCTTCAACTGCTTCCCTATAAACATTTTAACAGTGATAAAGGAATTGGTTGAAATGAGAATAAATTAGTGTGGAATTATTTATTTTCACATTAACAAAGAAAGCTGAAAACTTCTATCCTATGAATAAGATTTGCTGAATCCGTTTCATGCATAGAGCTAGCACATCATGATATACAACAATATTGTCTACTAGTTTTTCTTTCTATATATGAATTGGTTTGTAATTAAGAAAATGAACCATGAAAGAAAAAAAAGGAAAGCAAAACAATATACTCAGAACAAAAATGCAGATACTCAAGCATACACTTCAAGCATATATAAATTCATAAAACATTTTTTTGGTGATGAAGGGCCCATAATTAGTTGAGAGAGCCCTAATTAGACATAATAACGAACAAACCTTGCGCATCAAAAAAGCCTGGGGGATTCGAACTCAAAACCTATGTGGAGCAAACTCATGGCTCTAACCAAAGAGCAAACACCATTTGCAATTGAACATTTAAAACCCGTGATTTGCCCCTTCAAGTCATGGATCAAGTTGATCCTTGAAGTGGAGCCTCCTTCCACCATTATGGGGGGATGCAGGATTTTGGAAGTTCTTATGAGGGTTTTCTATATTTGGTTTATACTCAATTTATTGTAGTATCACTGTGTTGAATTTTTTATGTTCATTTTTAACACTTGTTCGGAGGTCCTTGGTAACACCTTCTCTTTCTTTTCTTTTTCTTTTTAAAAAAAGTGTATGCCAAAGGATGGCAATGTATTTCAGAAAAAATCCAGGGAACTTTCGTTCATAAATATGTAAATCTTTCCTCTCTATTTTGGATGCTTTCGGCATTCTCTTTTTTTTTTTTTAATAAAATGAAGGCAGGATCTCTACCTTTCATAAATATATAAAAAAAGATTATCTTTCCAAGAATATATGTTTCTTATGTGAGTGATCATAGCATCTGCACAGTAAAATTTAGCATAACCTTGTACGATTAATTGACTTTTATCATACATCTGTGAGATAAAATTAATGTGAAATTTTGCACTCGAAAAAAAAAATACAAATCTCATGGCATTATGGCAACGGGTATATATACTCTGATCAGTTTTGGTCAGTGGTGTATTCAGCTACATGTTCAAGAGAAAAAGAAAAAAAAGAACACAATATAAATGGATATCTAAACCATCCATGATTTACTGATATGATTATCTTTATTTACAGGTTCTCCAATTTTAGTACATTCAAATGAGATTATCAATCAAGGTTGCACACTTCTGAAAATCAAACGAGTGAAAGATTTGTTTTCCATCAACGAAGCACAAAAGAAATCAGGTGTGCACCAAGGAAAAAGTGTAAGATTGGATAAGAACCTGAATGCATCTACAAGCTCCTTGTTTTCAGGTTCAAGCTCGACTCCCTCATAGAAAGCATTTGCTGCTTCATCAAATCTCTACAATACAAAAATCACGCAGAAAATAATTACTACAAACAATACAGGATTCCAAGGATACTGATATTGATAGACAATGGAATGGAAGAAACATACTTGTAATAAACGCAGAGCTGCACCTTCCCTGTAGCAAGCTTTTGCCCAATCTGGTCTCAGGTCTCTGCAAGATTTTGCATCAGCTAGGGCTTGTTCTGCCTGTCCCAATCGCATCCAACAAAGGCTTCTGTTGGAAAATAGCGTTGCTTCGTTTGGGTCTAGGTCAATTGCCTGGAGTAAAACCAAGTTTCTTTTTTGAGATAAACGGTAGGCGAGCACCCTCATATAGATAAAAGGCGAAAACCCAAAGAAAAGTACAAAGATGCAAATAAAAGAAAACAAAGACCCCAAAAGGAGTCCAGGAGTGAAACCAAGTTTGAATGGTGAAAACATACAAGCACAAGCATAGATTTGAAAAACCCATGGTGCTGCCATGTGAATATAGTGACAAAAATGCGAACTCAAATACTTCGCGCTGTGGATGTACAACAATTAAAAATTCAAATACCTCAGACAACCACAAATATCAAAGTTCTTGATACTCTGTTGATATGTTGATCAATATATCAAAAACTCAAAAAAAATGTCAATTGTGTGATTTTTAAAAATGTCAATGTCAGTACTGGCGTGCAGTAGTCTCCTTCAACAGGCAGTATGTCACATACCAAGCATGTCACTCTTCAACATTTTCAAACCCTAAAAAGGGATGTGGGGGAGAGTGTGTGTGTGTGTGGCATAACAAGGAAAAAACTATCAGGAAGTAAAAAGTGCTTTATAGATGAATTAAAAAGTGCGAAATGGTTAGATTGAAGAAGTTTCTTTTCAACAGGGAAGTGATTCTAAGGCCACCTATCAGCTCTGATGCATTATGGGGGGCAATCATATTTTCTTTACCATGCATAATTGCATATACAAATATACAATATAAACCAATATGATGCATCGCTCAAAAAGAATATGATTGAAATAATTTTATAATCTAATGAATCACTTGGAAGTATATTTGGGACAGTAATCCTAGGAGAAACTTCTAGAGATCCACTGAGTATTCTCAGACAATGTTAATGCATTTTAAAGTACATTACAATGTCTCCATAACGATTAATCAATGAGTCACGAATATATTTATCGTTTCTTTAGACTACATTGTCTATTAGTAGGTTTCTCCATATAAAACTAAATTGGTTCTGAATAAATCTGCAGTTTCATGTCTCAAAACCTTTTTCCCGACATGTTTCGCTTTAAACTTTCTATTTCATACCCAATACTTTCATATAATTGATTCTTCAAGTTACATGATCCAATGGATCCAACCATAAGGGAAATACCTGTGTATATGCATCCACAGCTGCAAGATAATCCTTTCTTCTAAAGGCATCGTCTCCTCTTGATTTAGCTTCCAACGACTTCACCTTTGCCTCAGGTGCAGCCTAATAATTTTTTCAGGGGACAAAAGAGTTATCAGAAACATAACGTCAACAGAAGTTACCATTTAATACCATGTTGAAGTTTTTACTCATAATAAAGTAAGTTACCATTTAATACCATGTTGAAGTTTTTACTCATAATAAAGTAAGTTATTGTCGTATTTTCCCAATATTTAAGTATTTACCTTCCAGTACACTTTGTAAAGTGAAACACATCATGGGATTCAATGACTAATTCAAGAACCATAAGCAAAATGCTACGGATATTCTCATAGGTATTAGCAATGTGTAATTGCTAGTCAATATGTTATAAGATTCAATAAAGCAAAAGATTGGGAAAGGTGAAGTATAACTATGTTTAAAAAAGAAGTTTCTCTGTGCAAATCTTCAACATAAATAACACTAAGATACATGGTGAATTACATGATATTTAACAAATATTGCTCCAGGAGAAGAGAGTTCAACTCAAGTTATGTGTACTTTAATCAGATTATGGTTCATTGAAACTGAGAAAAGATATGCCTGTGTCAAAACACCACCAACCTTTTGAAATTTGCCAAGAATGGCATGCATATAACAAGAGGCTAAATCAAAAATCTCCATCTTGGTTTACTTTCCTTGGCACTAATTTCTTTTTTACAAAATTACTTACAGAGCATGTTTATATGAGTGGTGGCAAGGAGACCCATGCAAGTAACACCTAGGATAGCTTATTCTGCAAGGATAAATATTCATGATGCTTTCTTAATAAAACTGACTTATTCGCACCACTGATTTTACTCAAAATCAAACATGCGTATCAAATTCTAGATCCCAGACTGACCACTTTGAAATCTGACAATTATTGAGGAACCATTCATTATTTAGTCGATAATCACACCAAGAATACAGTGTTTCTTAAATCCTACATGCATAACAGTCACCCAATGATTGCATATGTCTACAAGACCCATTAAAAAAACTGCAAATTTGCATAGTCATAATGCCATATGTTCAGAAAATAGAAAATCAAGAAACATGAATCATTTGCATCCTTTTAAAGAGTGAGAAAAAAGATTTTGATTCATCTTATTTTTCATCTTTACCGGGCTTTCAAGTGCACAGACTACAGATAAAGTATTATGCACTATGTCCAAGTTTGAGTGAGATGCATTGGAATATGTTGTACATCACAGGGATAGAGAAGTACAGAAACTCAGCGTACCTCAACAATATCAGGTTTTTGAAGTTTGGTCAATGTTGAAACATCAGTGCCCTTCACATCTCCCTGAATATTGCACAAATTTAAGTTATAACAGTGAAGATCAATTAACTAGGTAAAAGGGAATAAAAATAGCAAAGGTGGTGGCAGTATTTGATGTTCTGATGCTTGTACCAAGTCAGCATCCACCATGTCACACAACCCACACTCGGATAGCAAACAGATATTAATTAGATGCTCCTTGGAAGTGGCAGGTTATACTGTATTATAGTGAATAGATCAATAAACAAGGTTTTAAAAAACTAAAAAAAAGCCAAGGAAGTTGCAGTCAATGATTAGTTTATCCATGTAGCACAGCCAGCAGTTGGATAGTAACACCAGAAGATGGACACTCCTAATACATAACAATTCAACTAGATGTTATTACATATTTTTACGTGTCATCATCCTGGACCATATGTGCACAAGCCTTGATGTGGTACAATGTGAATAAAATTAAAGATACTGCATGTGTTGATTATTTATTTATACAGTTATAATACTATTCCTACTTTATGAAACTTATTGTCCTTCCTTCTCATACCATTTCCTAATTATATGACTTTTTTTTTTCATATCCATATCCGGTAATGTTGGATGGAAAAAGTAATTGAAATGGTGAAACAGACATTTTCATTACATTATACATCTGAAACAACAAAAATAGATCTGATTACCTGAGCTTTGTTTGATTCTGCTTGCATATACTCAATTAATCCATTGACAGTCCACTCTGGAAGACCTTGAATTGGAGATGTCAAAGGGAAGAGAACCTCGATAGCTTCACGGTTACCTCTTATAGCAGCAACTTGGACTGGTTTCAGGCCATCCTATGATTATTATTAAAAGAAAGAATTCATTGTGTGTTCTACTGCCTACATCACAATAGTATTGATGAAGATGATTCAACCATAACTAGTAAAGATAAATGCCAAGCAAGTGATAAATAATGAATACGAAGAAAAATATGAACATCTTCATACGTTAAAAAGAGACAAACATGAATACCCTCTTTATATTCACTTGTATTATTTTCACTTTTTTCTTATTGGTAAGCTTTCCTTATTATCCTAGTTAAATATCCCCTATCAGCAAGTGGTAACGCTCAAACCCAGGTTCTCTCGGTGAAGAGGGGGTACCTCTACCATCCTACCAAAAGGAGCTTTGGTAAAATTAATAACTATTAAATAATTTGGGGTGCAGCACGAGGACTTCCAGGAGGTCATCAATCCTAGTGGGACTCTCGCCCAAGCACCCTTAACATTGGAGGATCCGATGCATTAGTGTTGGTATGATAACATCTCTATTATTTTCACTTTGTTATAGCAAAGTAGCAAACCAAAATGAAATCACAGGCCAGGATCAATAATATACTAAACTGAATCACTTAATTGATAACATCACAAAATCGAAAGATATATATATCAATTAAGTGATTTAAAAATAATGACATGTCAATGTCAACATGTAAATAATTAGTGTTGACAGACATACAATATATGATCATTGAGTGCGTCATGTGCTCACTCACCAACCTTTTCAAATCCTTGAAAAAAAAGACGAGAATGATGCCACAAGGGAAGCCACGTGGAAAAAAGATCAAAGACAGTGTCGACAGAGGAGGAAGCTGAGAGAACTAAAAAAGGCTACGGAAATGGCTGAGCCAAGTTCTTCTCTTCATCAAATTCTTCTCCTTTTCTCATTAATTTTGGCATTTTCAAAACTTCAAAAGGGGGATATCAATGGTTATTTTGATAATAACCAATTTTGCGATTAAACCGCCAAAATCGATATATTGATATCTCGACCCCTATTGATAAATATTGTTCATAAAGTGGTTGGTAAGTGCGTTCGTAAAATATGTTTATATTGTTCCTAAGAAATTTCCAATTTGAAATTAAATGCACTCTAATTTCTCTATTTCCTTTGATCTCCAACAAAGTCATTTCTGTTGACCCTTGACTGTACAACATCTCCAACCCTTGGGATGGAACAACCCATACATGGGTGTTTAATGCCCATAACTTTTTTGTAATCTAATATATTGTTTTTTTCTTCTTTTCTTTGAGAGAGAGAGTGGTAGGCATCCAGCCTTTTATTAAGAAGTGAATGCCCAAACACAAAACAAATTACATCAGAAAAAGAGAAAATGAGAGCTCTGACTAGCTAACCCGCAGGAGAAGAGGCTTCTACTAGAGCCTAGAGGTCAGCAAATCTCCCAATCCACCCGCACTACTATTCAATTACAAAATTTATCCTGGTATACATCGCACAACTTGACCCTGTGTGGAAAATATTATAAATGGACAAAATTATCTTCTGTACTGAAATTTTTTATATAAATATTGCGAAGCGCTTCAGGGTTTGGACAACCCTAATCCATGATTTATAAACTAATCAAATGCCAAAAATTATCAAAGAAAAAGGATCCCCAAAATGACTAAATGGGACGGAAAGTCATAATTCGAGGTAAGGCCTATCAGATGTCACACCTCCCAGTAAAAGTAGGCAATGATTTAAAAAGCATTAGGCAGGCACTAGGCAAAGGCCTAGTCCATACCAAAACGGAAGGGAATTCAGCGTTTAGGGGTTATTAAGAGATAAAAGCTACCAGGTCAATATCCACTAAGGCAGGCACAAGAGTCCAGCCACTAGTCAGGTGCTTAGCAGCCCAAGGTGTAACACTAGGCTAAATGCTTAGGTGGACTCTTACCCCCTGTATGGCATGAGAAATAGCCCAGAATAGGGAAGAATACATAAGAATAACCCAAAAAAGTTGTTTGTTTTGGCAGAATAAACCCCGATAGCTATATCTGGATAAGTTAGGATAAGACTTGATAATAATTCTAAGGAAATGCCAAAATTGCTAATCATGACTTATCTATGCCAGAGAATTAGAATGCCCCTCACTGTCATTTTTAAAAATTTCTCTCCCATCCTTGTACACAACCCAATGATACACCCATCTTTAATAAGGACCGTTTGATCCATGGATCCTGTGTTGAAAATTAAATCTCGACCACACAAAATAAACCCATTCAGTACTCAATCCACACAGTTCATTCTCACCTCAAGTCAGCCCATCTGCGTACACGTGTCCCTGATTAGTCCCATCGCATTGACTTCTCAAAATAAATCATTTACAGCAATGGAAAAGGATTCCCTCTCCTCCCAGTAATTGAGTTGCAATTTTTTTGGATTTTTTTTTCTTTGGCAGTGAAAATTGAGTTGCAATGTTGATGGGTGCATTTTTTTTATTAATAAATAATATGGGTAAGGTTGTGCATCAATGTCAAATATTTTCATTAATATGGATAATATGGGTATGTAATAGGTATCAAAGACTAATATTTTCAGCATAGTTGTCTGGACCTAGGCGCCGCGTAGGCGACTAGGCGGTCCAGATGGACCTATGCGACCGCCCGCCTAATAGCATGTTAATTAAGCGGGCGCCTAGGCCCGCCTACCCCTCTAAATCACGCCTAGCCCGCCCAATCCCTCGCCTAACCTTAAAAATAAAAGACAAAATAAAAAACACACGATCAAAAGATTGAAACATCACCTACCCTGCGGTCAACGGTGCAGCGAATTCTCCCAGTCCCAAGTGAGTCTCTATTGATTTTTTATCTCTCCCTCCTATCTCTCTTCAAAATTTCTGAACTCTTATCTCATTCTCCCTATCTCTTCCCCCTTTTTTCCTTCTTTAATGTTACTAGGGTTAGATTATATTAGTTTTGTTGAAATGGACATGCACCAATAAATTACTTTCATATGTTCTTTATTTATAAATAACATTTCTTCATTTTAAGTACTATTCTTGAAAAAATTAAAGAATGGATAAACAGATAAATAACTTTAATATAATTACTAATTTAAATAATAAAATCTTAATTAAGCGCCGCCTAGGCGCGCCTTGGCACGCCTAGGCGGCTAGGCGGTTGGCCACCGCCTAGGCTCGCCTAGCCGCCCAGACAACTATGATTTTCAGTAATCAATAACCCCAGGGTAGGTAATAGGTATCAAATACTAATATTTACATAAATACAAATGATTCTTTTTTCATACATATTAAAACCAACAAAGAAGATTTACACAAGAAGCAATGGCCATGATTTAATCACACTACTCATTTTTTTTATTTAAATCCATCAATCATACCAAACACAGATTAATATACTAAGGGCAAAGTTGTCATTTTTAAAGTTATAACTCCTTATTCACATATTATCTCACTTATCCTCGATTTATCCAAGGTGAACCAAACAACAAAAAACTGTTTTTTACGTTTCCCAATGAGAATAACAGAAAAGTTAACCAAACAGAAAATTGTTTATTCTGCATGGATTGTTATCTATCCCGGTATAGCTATCAGGGCTGAATAAATCAAAGTCACACCCCATACGAGGGGTTAGGCAGGCGCTCAAAACACATTACTTTTTTAGAAGTATGTGAGACTTGACAGTTAATAAGCAACACAAATACACTATCATGCTACAAAAGGAGCGAAAAAAAGTTCCTCAATGATAATGGAGAAAGAACATTTGCATAAACCCAAATCTTGAAACAGGGACCTCTGAGGAGATGCAAGAAGGGCTAAAATAGTTTATAGTTATAAACTTCTTCTTAGACTGACTCCAACTCAGAATTTTTTATTTTTTTATTTTATTTTAGTTTGGAGAGGTTATAGAAACACTACAACCAAAATCATTATAATTGGGGTACACTCCAGCAAAAAAAATCAGATAAAAAAATCTATTCTTAAATCTAGAGGAAAGAGATGATGTTTTTTTGAAAGTTAAGGATATCTGCCCCGACTATCACTTACAGAACTCCTGAGACATGCAAAGGAATGGATGATGGTAAAAACAGGGACCCTATTGAAGGCAGGCATAAAATCCCCCCCGTGGATAACATTTATCAGCTTCCCACAATAATTCAAGAACATATGATAACATGAATTCTTGTTACACAATTTTACATCCAATATTTTACATAACAAAATGCTGAAGTTTTTCAATCACTGAGAGATTTAATGTATTAATTTTTTTCCCAAATAAAAAAAACACACTTCATATATAACAAGTAATTTCTCTCATCCATTAGACCTCTGCACAGGAAGATAATGTTATAGTCTTATAGAGTGTAAATTTAACCAGATAAACATTAATGAATACCGACTAAAGCAATACTGAACAGGTTGTCCATAAATATTAATACTATGCAACATATTTTAAAAATTAGGCAATGAGTAGGCACATTAGGAGAAAGATTGAAAGTTAACCTCATCACAAATATTAGGATCTGCCCCAGCCTTCAGTAAGCAGTTGAGAACTTGTGTGTCTCCCATATCAGCAGCCACATGCAAAGGGGTTGCACCACCCGCATGTACATTCGGTTTAGCACCTGCCTGTACAGAGGAAATAAGGTAGTTAATTATAAGTTGCCTATGATAACACATAATGGGAAGAAAAAAAAACGGAAGCCTTGAACAAAGAATATAACTCCTTTTCTAAAAGTTGAGAATTTGGCATATAGTCCACTCAAGAACTTCCAAGTCCTCCATGAAGTTACTTATGTTGTACAAGAGGCTTAGCCTCTTTAAGTAATAGCAATAAGATTCAAGAGAAGTTTACAAAAGCATGACATTTTCAGAAAATCTAGTAATAATTCTTTTTTTATGGATAATACTAGCCATATTTCTAATAAACAAATTTGCATAAACACTAAAAATTTAAGGAATCATTTCACCTGAATAAGCAGTTCCAAGCATGGAAGTGAACCAGCTGCTACAGATGACAACAATGGAGTTATGTCATCTTCAGTTTCAGAATTAGGCTGCATAAGAAATAAGAAAAAAAAATAAAAAAGAAATCAGCCCATCACAGCACCAAATCGATTAGAAAAAATCTTGGGAACCAGATGGCATACCATATTGTTACTAGAGCAACCAGATTAACAAGCTGAGCACACAAAAATAATTAATACATTTCGTTTTAAGCTTATCATATTTCTACACCAAAACCCTTCATACCTATTGCTATTAACTGTTGCCTAATTCACGTATTACATTGCACTTTTCATAAAAAATTTAATTGCCATCAAAATCATTTCTCATTAACAATACATGTTTTTTAAAATTATAAATATTAAACAATTTGTATATGTATTAAATGCATAAATACAAATTTTATTCGTGCAATAGATTTAAAACCAAAAAGGAAAATATCCTTGACTAGGCTTTGTTCTGCTAGATTTTAATGTCAATTGTTTATTATTTGGACTCAATTCAAATATTATGATTGGAACTCTGAAGTCTTTTGTATGTTTTGATGTTATAACATCATTGAGAGATCATGCTATTGATTTAATATTGGTTACTTTGCAGGTGATAAGTGATTTATCTATTTTTCTATATTTTCTTATTCTTGAACTTAATTTAAATTATATCAAATTGCAAATCCGTGTCCTCCTGAATTATTCCT
>CM060865.1:2438936-2539681 GCA_030737845.1 Acorus calamus | reverse complement strand
GTCATCTTAGTGCACAATACTGGTCAGTGATCGGACTGATCACTCTATTGCAAGATCAGCACACCATGAGCTTCAAAGCATGCATGAACCACGGTGACCAACATAAACTTAGTTTTACTTAGGTCAGTTTTGTGGCATCTGTTATTCTTGAATAACATAGAAAATCCTATATATCATATCATTTTAAACATTTCTTGTCGTAGCCTCCTGCAATATCATTACACAAAGTATCTTTGAAAAAATTGTATGATTTAAGCTCTCTTAAACAATGTCCACCAATCAATAATAATGAACTAACGGTCAAAGTTCACAAACCAATGCATAAGCCAAATTAAACTAACCAAAAACAGGATAACGATAACATATCACAAGGTCACCAGTGGGTTAGAGTTAGCATTCAAAGAAGGGCACTCTGCATATAAAATGTGTTACAGGGTCATCTTCATATCAGAAGCAATGCAATATAAACGAACGAAAACATAAAGAAAAATGACATGAACATGAACTCGAAAGCTGAAATCGAGGTGAACAACTGAGAGACAACAATACAAAAAAATTTACAAACCAAAAATAAGGGAAAAGCAAATAAACCAATTGCCTGGTACATTCTAACAAAGCGATATCTCTGTAACCGAGAGGTGCCCAAGCACAATCCCAATCATTATGTATTAGTCAGTCATTACAAGATGATCCACGACGAACAAAACAACAATTATGAGATGAAATGGCACAAACCCACATGACTCAAATGAACATCAAATTCAATCATGGTCACAAGAATTCAGCTTCACTAAAATCATGATCATCAAATTGAATCTCAACTCACGCACACACACCAAAAACAAAGACAGGAGACTGAAAATGGAACCTTGAATTCATTCCAAGAAGGAATAAAAGAATGGCAAGCCTTCAAAATCTTCCATACGAACCGTTCCCCCCGACAACCGACATTAACCCACCTTCCACCGCCTCGGACTCATCAAGAAACAAGTCCTCCGTCGACCTAAACGCGGCGTGCCCGATCACGACCACCGCCGCGACGATCAGACAAACCAGCACATTGAGCCCGACATGCGTCAACACGAGCGCGACGACAGTGACGAGCCCCAGCGCGGCGAGCACCACCCGATCGTCGACCGTGCGATGGAAGACGACGAGGGGCTCGTCGCGGAAGAAGTAGAGGAAGAACCATGCAACGAAGACGACGAGGAAGACGATCATGGAGATAGGGTGCCATAGGAGGCCGAGGAAGACGACGAGGAGGACGATCAGGGTGTAGTTGACGCGGAAGTAGGAGAGGTTGCGGCGGATGCGATCGGAGGCGTCGTGGCGGGTGTAGGGACGGGAGAAAGAGAGGGGGAGGTCGCCGAGGAGCTCGCGCCAGGGGCGGCGGACAGCGAGGAAGGCGCGGCCCCGGGACTTGGCGAGGGAAACGAAGTTGGAGGTGGTGGTGGAGGAGGAGGGGACGGAGGTGGGCTGCGGAGGGGCGGAAGGGATGGATCCATACATCCCTAACCCTAACCCTAGATGGTGGTCGGTGGATTTCGACCGTCCGATGAGGGGGATTGGACGGCGGGGTTGGCCGTTCGGGGAAGAAAGAATTGCGTGCCCTAAAATGTGAAGGGTTAGTTTGACTGTTTGAGAATATAGTTTTCTGAAATGGAAACGGGAGAGGGTTCTGTGTGAAATGCCCTTGGTTTATCAAATAATTACCACAATTTATACATACGGAATATCTTGGACTGGCTTAACAATGGGTTATGTGCTGGTATTGTCAGAATCAGATGCGAGAAAAATTTATTTCGGTTTGATATAAAAAATAATCATAATAGTTGTTTCAATTTTAAAATAAAAATATGATTTTTTTATTCTATTTAAATATTAAAATAATATTTATTCTTATTTTTTGTTTTAATTTTGATAAATGTAAATAAAAAAAATTAATGAATTTTTTATCTTTTAATAGTAAAACAACTTATCCATAAATCATTAATTTTAACCCTTTGTCAAACCAGTCCTTTGGATGTGATAAGCAAACATGTTTACGAACTCGTTTTTTTTTTTAAAATAGTAGATACTCGCCACCAATCGAATTTCATTATGAAAATGTATCAATATAGGTATGAATTGAAAATGAGAGGAAATAAATTAAATGTAAAAAAAACAACGCAAAACTGAAGGAAATGTAGATAGGAGTCGGGTGATGGAGTAGATGGGACGTCTACCCACCAAAGCACACCGGTTCCTCTCCGGAAAGTGCCTCCTAGTGTGTGACGATTTAGATGGCTCCCCCTTGAAGGGAGACTCCCTGCACACCCATCACCTCTCGTGCCTAGTTTTGTATGAGCACCATTCCAAAGGCCCACATGTTCTCTGCATAAGCCCTCACGCATTTAAAAATTACGTCGTTCCTTGTCAACCAAATAGCAAGTGCTCACAGGAACGATAGAATGCGTGATTAAGGTCTAAGGGCCTGAATGCGTGATTAAGGTCTAAGGGCCACGTAAAAACAATATATGGTTTAATCATCCTGATAACAATTTAATGTCGTTGGGATGTAAGATGATGGAATTTTTTCCAAATTAATCACCCATAATCATTACCAAATTAATCACCATTTTCAATTATTTATCAAACTAGCCACGAGACCCGGTCAAAGCTGTCACGTAAGCATTTTTATTTTTTTTAATTGTTCCCGATTAAAACGCCAACGGAGGTGGCGTTTTAACACTTGTGAATTTTTTCCTCCTAAAAACGTTACTGAGGTTGGCGTTTTAACACTCATAAAAAAAATTTCTCCTAAAAACATCACTCGGGTTAGCGTTTTAACACTTGTAAATTTTTTCCTCCTAAAAATGTCACTGGGGTTCACGTTTTTAATGAAAAATGCACATAAAACGTCACTGGGGTTGACATTTTTAATGAAAAATGCACATAAAACGCCATTGAGGTTGACATTTTATTAGAAAATGGCATAAAACGCCAACCCCATTGGCATTTATGCTTTATTCAAAGAAAACGCCAATGGGGTTGGCGTCATATGCCGCTGCAGCAAAAAAAAAAAGACTAATTTCATTCAAAAGTTTTTGTTGTGGTTCATTTTTGTATGAAATCAACAATTCTTCCAATTTGCAAAATGTATAGGATCACAGATGGAGTATAAATAATAGAATAAATAAATAAATTATGTGCATATACATAACAAGCATAAAAAATTTAATATGGTATATACAACATCTAACGAGGTATATACAATAACATACAACATTTTGGATTATTACAGTTTGGATTATGCCATTTTCTTTTAATGAAGCATAAAACGCCAATGGGGTTGGCGTTTTATGCCATTTTCTAATAAAATGTTAACCCCAGTGACGTTTTATGTGCATTTTTCATTGAAAACGCCAACCCCAGTGGCGTTTTTAGAAGGAAAAAATTTACAAGTGTTAAAACGCCAACCTCAGTGGCGTTTTTAGGAGGAAAAAATTACAAGTGTTAAAACGCCAACCCTAGTGGCGTTTTTAAGAGGAAAAAAATTCACAAGTGTTTAAAACGCTACCTCCGTTGGCGTTTTAATTGGGGACAATTAAAAAAAAAAATGTTTACGTGGCGGTTTTGACCGGGTCTCGTGACTAGTTTGGTAAATAATTGAAAATGGTGATTAGTTTGGTAATTTAATGATTATGGGTGATTAATTCAGAAAAAATGCCTAAGATGATGATAGATTTGATTTTTTTTTGTCACTTTTGCATACATCACCTCAGGTATTTATTTCACTTATATCACTATGTATGTATGTATGTATGTATTTTTTTAAAAATAAACATAAACATGTATGCAAAACGACTGTGTGTATATGAGATCTAGCAACGTAGGGCCCCTAATTTTACATGTATTTTCACATTTTATCTTGTTCTAAATTATTGAAATTTTATTGTTTTATTTTAGAAAGAGGATGGTTTTCTTTTAACAAATTGTACTGATCCAAAAAAAAATATAACAAATAGAAAACACCAAGATTTAATGATCATTTTTATTTTTATTCTTTTCAATAAAAGTTGATTAGTTTTATTTTTTTTCAATTTTTTGACTTTTTGATAACTGTTCTTCTTGTTTTTGGGCCGCATTTTCAAAAATAGAATAAGGAGTCATCCTGTCACATTATTAAAAGATTATCACATGCAAGATATTAGGTATACATGTATAAAAATATATTTCAATACGTGTATATAATACTAGTAAACAAAAATACCATTTTTTTCATGAAGTGGCAGATTCGCAATTTAAGAAACATAAAGATGGCATATACGTAGATACATTTAAAATGCGAATATAGGTGACCAAAACGACTGCAGAATGCGCAATACAGGGACGGGGGAGTCATTTAATTTATAGGTCAGGGTGTATATGGTCTTTTTACAATATATCCATATTTTATTATCTGGTTGGTATTTTTTTTGTCAGGCTGGTTGGTGCTATTTAAAGCTAGTCGAGCGATTAGATATATGGGTGTGATTAATAGAAGGGTGGCTCTATTCACCCCCCCCCCCCCCCCTCTAATATAGTTGCACCCCCCATATGGATCCTTAACAAAATCTATTTAAAGTCGACTGATCAAGTGTCGACTGAATTGATTAATGCCGACACTCGGAGTGTCGATGGGTTTAGAAGATGGAGCCGGTCTCAACGATGATGTCAGGGGTTTCAAATCTGTCGACACTTAAAGTGTCGACCGATTCATAAAATGTCGACACTTCATGTGTCGATTCGATCAATTTAAACATTTTGAATTTAATACATATCAGTCGACTAATTAGGTGTTGATGGAAGTCATTTCTATCGATACTGTGAGTGTCGAACCTATCAAGTTTATGTTCAAATCAATGTTGAAAGAAAAATAGATTCTCTAAGGCCGTCGAGTTCTCTCCACCATCCACGCTTACATCGACGTCCTGTTCTCTGACCTCTCCGTCTCCAACATCGAGAGCATCCTCGCTTCATACCTCGACGAGTTCGTCAAGCTCCTCGACATCTACAACCGGCACCGCCTCCTAATCCGGTTAGTCATACACCTCCTCTCCTCTTCCAACGCTGAAGAGGTGAAGCTCCGCCGCGTGATGTTGGAGAGGGAGAGGTCGGAGAGGTGAACACAAGGGGGAGCACACAAATGCGCGATGTTGGAGACGGAGAGGTCGGAGAGGTGAACACAAGGGGGAGCACACAAACCCTAAATTTTAGAGGGGGGCACTTAAGAGGGGGGTGCACCTAATTTGGAGGGGGTCAAATAGAGCCACCCTCAATAGAAATACCCCTATTTTAGAAAGGGTGCGGATATCAGTACCCCACATAGCAAGAAACCCACCCCTTAAAAAAAATTTAAAAAAATTGTGCACTGTAACAGTAGGAGTAAACCCACCCCAATGTCGGCAATTCATCTAACGATTGTGATGAATTATGGTCGCCAACCACTTGGACGACGACGTTGAAATATGTCACCAGAAAGCCCGGCGAACTAAACTCTGAAAAAAATAAATTCACATTGTTACAAGTTTCAAATCAATTATGACAAATTTCACATGTAAACACATGGAATATACAACCATAGCAGTATTCATGACACATCAAAATACAATGTTCGCATTCCATAACCAATCATTTATGTGATTACACAACAAAATATATATTCAAATTTCATAACCAATCATGTGACTATATCGATTTTTCCATGTATAAAAATAAATAACCTATCCAATAAAAACAATTACTCATTAAAAAAATAAACATAAAAATAATTACTTATAGTGTAATCACATATATGATTGGTTATGAAATGTTAACATCGTATTTTTATGTGTTAAAAATGCAGCAATGATTGCCTATTTTATGTAGTTCCATATGAAATTTGTCATAATTGATTTGGAATTTGTAATAATGTGAATTTATTTTCTCAAAGTTTAGCTCACCGGACTTTCTGGCGACCATACTTCAACACCGTCGCCCAAGTGGTTGCCGACTATACTTTAACACTGTCACCCAAGTGGTTGCCGACCTGGGTTGGTACATACGCCAAACACTCAGTCGATCATAATTCACCACCATCGCTAGAGGGATTGCTGACCTCAGGGTGGGTTTACTCCTACTGCTACAGTACACAAATTTTTTTAAGGGGTGGGTTTTTGCTATGTGGGGTGTCGATATCCGCGCCATTTTAGAAATTCTATTTATGTATGTACATAATTATTTTATTATTGGGAATAATCTAAATAACCCCCCTTAAACTCTCTGGAATTTATATAACCCTCTAGTTTTTCTTAACATCCACATAACCCCTAAAAAAATATATATATGTAAATCTAAATAACTTCCTGAGTTAAACTTCCATTGACACAGGAGAAATATTATGTGAAAATTATGTTTTACTAACCTTGATTGAAAATACATTATTCCAAAAATCTTCTACAATTTGTTAAAATTACAAAAAATCTTATGTATATGACAATTTTATCCCTCCTAATAAATTATTAAATTATGAAATTTTATCTAGATGGATAAAATTGTCATCTAAACTCATTTCTAAACAGACCCCAATCCTATATTGACTTGATGGATGTGAAGTGGAATTTTTTTTTTAAGGTTTAAGTCAATAGTTTTTTTATTTGGTTATGTTAAGAAATTAATCAAATTAACCTGTGCGGACTTTATCTTGAAATAAAAAAAATTGCTATGACACAAGTTATCTATATAATGTTCTTAGTACAGTAACATTCATAAGTCCATAGGTCAGCATAAATCTCTCATGAGTAGGAGACATGGAAATAAGCATGTTGATTATCCTAAAAATAAAATAAAAATTGCATCCAATTCATTATGTATCTGAATATTCTGATAATTTATTCATTTTCTTGGATTTAGACTTAAAATATCACATTTACATCCAAATAAATTCAGATAGAGGTTATCCCTTCTGAAATATATATATACTATTACTGACAAAAAAAAACTGGTATAAGTATGATATTTTAACAAACAATATATTAGTTATTAATATACAATATAAAGAAAATATAATCATTAAATTTTATCCAAATATTAAATATTTCATCCAAGTTTGGATTTAGATAACGTGTTGAATATTTTTGACACGCTTATATGGAGATGGATGCCTACCCCATAAAAATTCAGATGAAAGCAGATAAAAACACAATGGACTACATTACAATTATTTACAAAGCCAAAAGAAATACAGTTGAAGAGCAACAAAAAAAGTGTGTAAAAAAATGGATGAATGAATGACAGAGCAGTAGATATGTGACATCCATGGTGAGTGAATGAAATGGGTATGTAAATCACAAGGTTTTTCACCAGCCTAGACAGGTATACATGTCAGAAATGATTTTGGAACCACTTGTCTGGCTCAAGTGAAAAAGCAGCAGAACAGACCCCATATATTGTCAGTTGCAAATCATTTGTTTGGGCAGTTTCTTACTGTTCCCTTTCAATCTGTCCAATGCAACTGCATATTGTTCCACTCTGTTCTGCATGTGCAACTCACATGGATGATCATATAGATGTGGGTCACTGTATTTTTCACATGCTGGTTTCAATCAACTATTTTTCATGGATTACAGTTGAGATTTATCTGCCATATCTTCATGTGATAACAGCATGACAAGTCATGTGGGATAGTATATTAAATGGGTCTAATTGTTTCAAGGCTTCGTTTTCATAAAGAAAACTATGAGGATGCTTGACAAGTCACCCTGGAAAGGATGACTTGCCTCTTTTTTTTCTTCAAGCTCTCTCCATCCTTTCCTTCTTTTTTTTCTTACAGATTTCAATCCAGGGAAAAATGAAATTTGAAATATATGCAATCATTCAGCCAAACCAACTTTCAAGATGCAATGTTGATCAGTCACAACTTAGCAAGCACTACTCAATCACTATTTAAACACCCAGTCATGCAGTTTTTAAGCGTTTGAGAAACATTTGTTACTTTGTCAAAGTACACTCAACGAGAAGACTGTGATAAACTCACCTGTCAGATGTCAATCCTCTTCTAGGTTAATGGAGTCCTTGAACTTCCCATACAAGGTCTTCTTGAGCTCTGCCATCTGTGCAATTATGGATTCCTTCTCTTCCTCCAGCCTCTGGAGCTCCTCGCTTGCCTTCCCTTTCATTGTCTCTAACCTTTCTTCAACCTCCTCGTTCGGCATGTGAGCAAAAACCTCACCGATCTGGAATCTTACAACATCTTCATCTGACAGGATTAACTCGTTGCTTGCATCCTCCAGATTCTCATTCGTTTCCTGAAGAACATAGAAATAGTTTTGACATGTTCAGAAAGAAATCCCAAACCATGAAATCTGGATATTATTATAAAAAAATAAGAATTTAATACTCTCAGAAGATGGATTAGGATCAGAACCAAAAGAAAACGCATTGGATGATCCAACCTCAAATTCGGGAAGAATTTCATTAGTATTGAAGTGGATGAATAAACTTAATAAAAATAAAGGTAGGATCCATTCTAATCATAAACATATGCAAGGTACACAATGAAAGTATACTGCAAATTATTTTTGGGAAGAAGAAGCTTAGTTGAAGAATTATAATTTTCTATTCACAAATGACTTTTCTATAGATATCCAATAATCTAAATACCAAACTTAATCATAATTCATGAATTCCTACAATAATGTTACATCTACCGTTTCTTTAAAAAAAATGTTAAGATTGATGAGAAAAGTAACTTTTTTCATCCAGGATTTTATGTCTTTCGTGCAATGATATCAGTGCAAATAGCTATTTGAATAGCCTCATGAGTAGTATAGCATACGAAACAATAAGACCTTATGTTTAGTTCTCTTATTACATTTCAATTCTTAGGTATATTATTCTAATTCTACATACAAGTTCCCAGAGTTGATTTAAATCACTTCAAAGAGTTCTAAACTTCACCGTGATAAATTTACACATTATATCAGTAATAGATTGATTATGTCAATGCTTATGTATATTAACATGCATATTTACATGTTCCACAAATTGTTTTACTTGTTCATCAAGATCTATGTATAGAAGAAAAAAAAACTAGAAGACCAATGATCTTTTCTCGAAAGAAAGATGAGAATTATATTATTATAAAGCTCCTCGAACAAAGGAGATGAGGAATCTCCAAAAGAAACACCAAAAAAGGCAAAACAAAAATGAAGAAAAGAAAAGAAAAGGAAAGGAAAGGGAGATGTCATCACCAACTTATTACTACCTGTTCCAGTTTGCACCTATATTAGAGCTATCCAACTCTTCCCCTCCGAGCACCTTTGTCCAATTCCCAAAGTGATTTCATAATATCCATCCAAATGTTATGAAGAATATATGACCAAGATTTACAAAGACTTCATGACCACCCATAAGAAATTATTTTATTGGACAAGGAAATTGACTTTTTGACCACCATGAATGATTTTATGCTATGCTTACACACAAACACGCACGAGCATAAGCGCATAACTGTAATATGTATGTAGGTGCAGCTCTACACCCAAAAACAGAGAATAAATCTAGCCTCCACACACAAACTCAAATTTTGGTTATTCCATTTTATATTTCCAAAAGAAAAGGGTGGATACTGGTATGCCAACCTAACTTGTTGATATTGGCAAACATTCAGCACAAGGAGAGAAAACCACAATATAGGAGTAACAATCACTCAAAACTTCCCAAACATCCACTTAGAGCTCATTTATTCAATGACAAACTTCTCTTCCCTACCCAAAATTAACACTCCCCCCCAAAATACAATTTTTGCAGGTCATTAGACAACCCAAGATTAAATCCCATATGTTCTCCACAAAAGTTTTACCTTGGTATATATTTTTGTGTCCTGTCAACCACATGCTTGAACAAACAGTGTGTGGTATTACCGTATTATCTAAGTGAGGCCCACTCAAGACTCTTTCCACCATTATTTTCAAGTCATGCAAGAATTTCCGCATCTCCTGAACAAAAACACTGAAACCAACACCATAAATATATCTGACCAAAAGATAACCTCTGAGCTCGATACCATCACCCAGAAAGTCATATAGGACATCCTTATCCTGTCCTCATTCTTCTCTGTTCTCCTAGACAAAATTTTATTGATGTCAATGAGATTAATCTATATATTGTTGATTTTAGATTTCACAATTTATATTTCTATTTTATATTATTTTTTAAAATTTCCCAAACACTAAAGAATTTTTCTGAATTCACAAATTTTTACCATTCTCCAATTATTCCCAAATTCCAAACCTGTGACTAGGGTGAGAAGTGAGAACTCCATGGAGCATGTTGTTATACAGTACCATTATACATTGGCTAGAGAGGAACATAAAGACACAGCTAGTGGACAACAAGTCTGCAGCTCATGATAATGACTTCTAAGATCAAACAAAATAACCAAAATGAAAATCATTAGCACCAAATGGCACTACAACTATAAAGAACCGATAACACGGCATAGCACTATGTTCATAATATATCACCCAAAGCAAGCATAACCTCAGTCCTTAAGAATAATCAACCAAAAAAGAAGGTACCTAATAAATAAATAAATAAATAAACATCATAAACGACAAACAACCTACAAAAACTTCACTATCTAGGTCTTCTAAATTTCCATGTCTGCTCAGACTCCAATAAGCAAACCAACTCAGCTTCCACAATTTAAATGAACGCTCGAACTACGGAAAACTAAATGAAGAACAAAATAAAAAAATTGAAGAGAACAAGAACCTTGGCATATTCTAAACAAAGTAGAATCAATTGAAACATCATCTAGTATTCAAACTCATTCACATGATACTTTGAAAGTTCAACAAAATTTTTTTTTGGGGAAATTGATTTCAAATATTTTTTCAACCCCTTATTTTAGGTCTCCGGACTTTTTTAATATGAAAACACCCCAAATTAGCTGTTTCCTTCTGTCTCCTTTCCATTGCATACCCCTTTTTTACATTGATATGCACTCTATGTATCACATAAATATTTGGGGAAATTAATTCCAAGTATTTTTTTCAATCCCTTTTATTAGTTCCATGAACTTTTTAGTATATGAAAATACCCTAAGTTACTTGTTACATTTTTAATATGCACTATGTGTATGCTGATAACTCTTCAATTGTTTTCCATCCCCTATATGTTATTATGTCAACCATGTACATCGTACACTGTTAAATATCATACATTGTTCCTGCACATAAAAATAGAATGTCTACATGGGGGAATTATTCTCATATACTAAAAAGGTTAAGCATCCTAAAAAAATAAAGGGATTAAAAAAAAATTACTTGAAATTAATATTTTCCAATCAAAGCAAAATCAAACTCAAAAAAAAAAAAAAAAGACCTTGGCGATCTTGATTTCTTCTTCGAGTTCGTGAAATCTGTTGTTCAATCGTCCGAACTTATTGATGTTCTGTTGATCCTCCCATGTCACCTCCGTTTCTGATCCTCCTCCCTTCGAAAAAAAAAGAGTCAGAAACCCTAGTTTTTCTTCAAGAACTGCAAAATATATAGGGTTTTGGGTTCAATGGATTCCTCACCTGCTGCATCTTCCACACTTAGTTCAGCAGCTCTCACTCTGTTCCAGGAGCTCTTTATACCCCGTCGCGGGTGAAAATGTTGGGCTGGTTGGATTTAGGGATGACTTAAATTTCTGATTATTTTATAATCAATTTTCATTCAAATCGTTCATTTTATATTTAATTAAAAATTCAACTGTTGTCAATTATATCAGGGAGACGATATCCGCAACCCGAGTTACCAGAAACTTTATTTTTTTTCTTTTTTTTTAAATTTATATACTAGCAGTAAACAGAAATCCATCATGAGGTCAGCAATCCCTCTGACGACGGTGGTGAATGATGATTGTCAGATGTTCCAACGAGTGTACCAACCCAAGCCGGCATGCCCTCTGGTGACGGTAGTGAAGTGTGGTCGCCTGAAGGCTCGGTGAGCTAAAGTAAGAGAGAATAAATTCACATTTTTACAATTTTCAAATCAAATAGATAAATTTCACATTTAAACACATATAACAGATAGTCATAACAGCATTTAAAACACATTAAAATATGACGTTCGCATTCCATATTTTGGTACATCATATTTTAGTACACTCGCCGAAACCTCTAGCGACCATGATTCACCACAGTCGTCAGAGGGATTGCCGACCTCGAAATGGGTTTCCGTTTACTGCTACAGTAAATACATTTTTTTAAAGGGGTGGGTTTCTAGAAACTCGGGGTGCGGATATCCGCGCCCATTATATTACTGGTATTCATAAAAATGAACTTACTGATCTACACTGTATCATTTTCGGTTTGATTTATAGATTTAGCAATTCGGTTCTGTTTCAATGCAAAACATGTTATTCCAATAATTATGTACATCATTTCAAACTAAAAATGTGGTAAGTAAATAAAACTATAGGAAAATGATATGCCCGATTCCTTTTGTGCTGCCTTATTTGCATTCACACTATTTTTTTAAAATAGATTATATATACTTCTATTAAAATATATGTTGTTATATGAAATAATGCATATACTAGTGTAGTTTTTTCATTGTGAAATAATTTTTTTTTTTACTCCATATATTATAATAGAACTCTATGATAATGTATAAGAATGCAAAATGAACAGCAGAAAAGAGCCAATGTATCAATGCTCACAACTATATTATGAATACAAGTAATTCTATCATATTATTTTTTTCTTTAGGAACAATTGATAAAATCTTAAGCATACATTAAATAATAATACAATGATTAAGGATAATTCTTTAGTTTCTGAAGTTAAAAAGAAAAAATATTTAAAAAAAAAAGAGGGAATATTAAATCTAATCGATCTACTTAGGATGGGGTGGGATGGTTTCAAGTTTTATAAGTATCCAATGGGATGGGTTCGGGACTAAACAATCAAACTCATGGGTTTGGGATGGGTTCGGGACTAAACAATCAAACTCATGGGTTTGGGATGGGATTTTGTTTCTGGATTTGGGTTTAGGATAGACCAAATCTGCAACACTAACAATGCATTATGCATACACTGAACCAACACACCTCTCCATTCTGTTCATGCTTTCAAACTTGAGAGAAACCAAGAGGAACCAATTTCCAAACTAAAAGAGTTCAGAGACCTGAACTGATCAAAACTCACTAATCTTACTCCTTGGATCATACATGTATAATTGGAAGTCTGAAACATTTTTTTTTAATAAAAAAACTACATTCAAGATCGACACAATGCAGGTATGTGTAGCCTTCCTGAGTTATTGTAGATGATGAAGAATAGGAAGGTCTTGCAGTCACAGTGTCAAGTGGTGGTCAGTGCTTTGCGGGCGTAGATGAGAACCATCACTATATCCTTGGCTGAGGCACTAATGGATACCGAGACTCTGGATGGGGGGGTCGAGCAGAGATATATTTCGATCAAGCTGTGCATCGTCAGTTCGGGGTGCACTGGCCGGTTTTGGAACATAATCTCTACCTGTTTGGAGATGAAGTTGGGAGAAAATGAATAAATCAAAGCCAAACCATTACATAATTTTCATCAAAAACACAAGTTATACAACAAGGCCGGCTTTGGCAACTGATATAATTATGGTCTAAAACTGAAATGTCATCTTAAGAACATTAGGCAACAAAGATGTTGAGAATATCTTTATCACTGGAATACCATTTTTGATCCTCCAATATTGGTTTAACTAGTCCATCTACTGATTTTTTTTGTTATGCAAAAGCCGACCCCACTGATTTAAACCATTTTTTTCACCCACTGGTATAAATGAAATAAATTCCTTTAAATGAAGTATTTATAAATAAAAAAATAGGTAATATCTATCACCCCCTCCTCTCATCTAAAAAAGATAACAAATAAAAGTGCATTTTTTTAACAAGTAAAAGCATGTTAAGTTCATGGGCATCCTTGGCCAAAAAAATCTTAACCTGCTGCTAAAAGAGGCAAAAAAGTCAAAGTATGAACAAGCGATGAGTGATAGGTGGACCATTGGGGGATCTTTGTTCCATTTAATGCTAAAACTTAGTCGATCCCCGACTTGGAAACCATCTTTCTGTACACTAATTTAATTTTTTTTATATTTTCTGTGACAACTCAATGGATATCTTGATGGACACAATAAATGCATGAAAACTCAGTTTTCCACATTAAGAGGAACCACCAATTACTAATACATAATTGCAACATATTCTGAGGGATGCAAAAAGCTTATTTTAAGAAGTCATGAATAATATTTGGATTCCTAAAACATATCTTCTTCAATCACCATCTTGTAAATACCATCCATCGATAATGTTTTTCACTATATACATAACATAATGTCTATTTGCATATTTCTCTTCTAGTAGGTTAAATGTTTATTGGTCATATCAACAACTTTCAAACATCTTCTAACGAAGGCACTTCCAAGATCTTCCAATAGTATGCTAATCAAATCTACAAAGGGTTAGCTCTTCGGCTACAGACGCTGATCCCCATAGGTCTCGAGTTCGAATCCCCAAAGGCTTATCTGATGCACATGGTTTGTGGGTGATGATTCACTACATTCCAAATTAATTAGGTTTTACCGTCACCCAAAAAATAAAAATTAAAAAAATAAATAAATAAAGATGCTAATAAAAAGTCTCTCCGACTACGAGGGAAGGCCTAAAATCCTGGGATGAATATGTTTCTCAGGGACAAGACTTAGAATTGGTGTAGTATGATTTTAACTGTTTCATAACAAGGTTGAGTACTTAACATATCAACTGTTATCAAAGAGTGGCTAAATTAACTACCTAACAAGTGGTATTCATAAAGCCATGCCATTTTTCAAAGATGAAGAGAGATAACTGTAGTATATTTTGAAACAATTTAGGCGTTATATATCTCAACTTGCACAAGCAATATACAATTGAATGTTATTCCTATTTATCTTAGTTGCTACCTCAATGGTTGCGTGGTATAGAATAACCAAAATAAAATAAGGATATCTTACGCTTACAGAATAATTATGTAGATATACATAAATTACCCAAGCAATATTTATTTGAGTGCTGTTTCTATTTCCAAACTAGCGTGCTATATATCAATTTGCGAAAGCAATATATTGGCATATCTTTTTTTATCCAGAAAACTCACCTCAATTTCGCTAGCAAGATTAAGCTTCTTTGCAAGATACTTCTGTATGACGGAAATAGGTAGAGTACTATCCCTATAACCGAAAAGGGGAAAAGAATAAAACAACTTATAAAAATGGATTACAAAAATAATTTTCAAACTATTAAAAACATACATATCTTTGCACCTCAAGGCATAGTATTGGTGTGTCTTTGATGAATGTCAACAAAAAGAATAGATATACATGCTTTGACAAAGAGAACTATTTTTCATTACAAGAATGTCTAGGAGATCTAGATGAATCTCAATAATTTGGTAGGCACTATAAGGTTTTTGCAGTCATCTAAGATTAATCAGTAGGTACATTGCAGTCACTCTTTTAGTATCTTGTAAACAATTGTTTAACAATCAATTAATGGTAAAAGAGGAAAAAGAAATATTTAGAAGAAAAGAAACCTTTCACCTGCTTTTCATAAAATCATTTATACATTCCTTTTATGCATGTAAACCAATGTCAATAGCTTTATAGATTAGAAGTGTAATGATGGTGCTCGGAAGTGATAAATTTTATGACAGATTACTTCAAATGCAGAATCAACACTTAGTTGTTTAAGTCTCACAATGCCACCTAAGTGAGATAAAGTTCCCCAAGAAATTAATCTGGTAAGAACACAATATAGATGACAAATTTTCCCTTTGTTTCACCTAAACCAAGGGTACACTTTCCTCGTCACTAGAAATGTTTAAACTCCTCCTCATATTTTCCTTATGGATGTTTTGGTTTTTATGTCCTCCTAGGCCACATATTTTTTCAGAAAAACTTCAATTTGTATATGTCATCTTTCAATTTTGAAGATATATTTATCTCAAACATATATCCTTCACTCACTTCCCGCCCTGGAAGTGGATATTTACAGATATTTTTAGAAAGTGTATAAAACATCAGCCAACAATTTAATTCATATCATAAAAGTTAGGCTGAATATTGTGTGAACAAGAGAGAAGTTAAAACAAATATTAACAAGCTTTAGATAAACGTACACTTACTTTACACGCAAGAAAAATGATGGAATTTGAGGCAATGGTGATCCTCCTTCCCTGGGAAACCATATAAACAGGTATTGGAATTAATAAAATTACTTCAGCAAATTAAACATCCACATTAATCACTTATAATGTCAAACTTAGAACAGAATCCTCACTGGTCAGTAGAGGCCACTAATGTAAACCAAATTGGCATGACCCTTCTATCACACTTAGCACTGGCATCAAGCATTTCTTGAGTTGAGACTGTCAGCTCCCTTGCGGCCCTTTTTCGGCTAATACGGAATCTTTTAGATTTCACCAATCCTGAAGTTTCAGGAAGACTTCCATTCTTGTCATCCTGAATCTTTGGCTTAATAATGTGCTCCTTGGCCTTCGTTTTAGGAGTGCATGCATCTGTATCGGGTCCATTGATTTGCTCCCTTTTGGCAACAAGACTCTGAGAACTGAACCTTGGAGCCTTTCTGTTTGCAGCTTCAACTAGACAGTTTAAAGGTTTCCAGAGTTCAGTTTTATCATGATAAGATTCCTCCCATTCCCAAAATCTTTATTGGATGTGTAATTGAATGGCTCCCCCAAAGAAGGTTTCTGGATTAAATGGAACAATAAGTCAAGCATCGAGATATGAATATTTAAGAATTCTGATCTTAGTTTTATAATATTACAGTTCTCATCAGTTTTCAATGTGCATTTCAACATTTTTCCCTCAATGAATGATATTTCAATAACTCCCAGAGGAACCAAGACCAGTTTTGAACTTGGATCTTCAAAATTGTTTGTTGATTCAAGGTTCAATGTGCACATGATAACTTTATCTTTGCTTTAATGTCTAGCCTTCATATTAAACTAATAAAAGGCAATCACTCCCAAACATAAAAATGCCCCATTACCTGCCTCTTATTTTGTGCAATCTTGCTTAGAGTATCAGGAGAACTCTCTGGGTGATCCTCAACATTATCTTCCTCATTTTTATTGGGCTCCTGTATTACAGAAGCTATTCCGCGTACAGCCCCCTTTTCTAGCAACAGATTTTGTTCTCCTTCCTGTCAAGCCAGCCTGCATTGACACTCTGGGAGTGTTGACAACCAACGAAGAAAGTGATCGTTCCTTTCTTTTAACGGGCAATGTAATGGAAGGACTGACTTCAGGTGCCTTGACCTTCCCTCCTTTTAGGGGAAAAATTTTCGCCCTTACTTCTTGTAAACTATGATCTGGCCTGCAGTCAACAAACACAAGACAATATTACATGTGGAAGTACGGCATCAAAAATCCAATTACAGAATGCATCATATCTGCAATACAAGACATGGAGATGGACAAGTGTGGATACTAAGTTCCAATCACACTTGCTCCCCTTTCAGTATGTCAGCAGATCTTGCACGATCTTGTGATATAGCATGTGCAATTGCATAAACTGAATATATATGAAAAAAAATCTCAATATTTATGCAGATTTTTTGCCACTTTCATATCTATCGAATCCTCACTAATGACCCAATCCAATTTTGAAAATTTTGCTTCTCGATCAGTCCTCCAATGGAAAGTGTTAGCAACCTCATGTTGAATTAAAAAAAAAGATATCCACTGAAGGTGCAATACAAACAAACAGTTCAACTAAAGCTTGTTGTGGATTAATTAAAGCTCCCCCCCCCCCCCCCCCCCCCCAACACATTGACTAGCTCAACTCATCTACTAAGTAAGCCGAACCCCAGCCTCATTATCAATTTCATATGGTAAACAAGTCTGACTTTGAGCAGGATACTACCCAATTTGGCTCAGCATGGCCAAAAACTTACAATCAAGTGGTATTCAATGAGGGTAAGTTGTATGTAGAACATTTGTGAGATGGTGAGTAGTGTGATATACATTGGTGATAAATTTGTAATTGAAGAGTGAGGCGGAGAGGTCATGTTTTTCAGTGAGGTTTGTCTTTGGTAGAAATCTTCTCTACTGAGGGCAAGCATGCTGAAAGCCTTCTCTTCTTAATTTTGTATGCATTGTTTGGGCATTCACTTCTATTAACATAATCGAGGTTGAATGCCTACCGTTTTTCCAAAAAAAAAAAAGTGAGTTGTGTCCATTTCTGAATCAAGGTCTGAGTTTAAGTCCTAACACTGAACTTAGTATGTGCGAATAAAAAACCCATATAATAAAAAAAGGCTTCTGGTCATATAATAAAAAAAAATTTAATTGTTCCTCTTTGGTAATTTTCATAAAAAATAGAAATCAAACAACAATAAAATCAGTTGCACCTTTTTTGAAAAGAAAAAAGATCAAATGCAGACCATAAACACAAAGCCCAATCTTCCTTGATCATTTTTAATTGTTCTTCTTTGGTAATTTTCAGAAAAATAGAAATCAAACAAAAATCAGTTGCCCTTTTTTGAAAAAAAAAAATCAAATGCAGACCATAAACACAAAGCCCAAGTGTCCTTGATCAAAAGCAATGCTACTAAGACAACTATTCATTGGCTACTCTGATGCGTATTGAGTCCCTTGTGAAACAAATGTGATCCGTCATTGATGTTTTCCATTACCAACATAGACAAAGTGTTGCCCACCTTAATTATATTTGACGCCAATAATTAACACAGCAAACAGACATGTCAAAAACCCTTTTTTTTTAACATAAGATGCACTACCAGATAGAGACACCCTGAAATAACATCAGCTAAGGAAGAGAGGTGATCGAAGTGAGAAGGAAAAATTTTCACAATCTTTTTCTGGCGGTGGTTTGGTCAATTCGGTGCTCGTGCAATCAGGTGGGTGTTCAAAGGAGGCAGACTAGCATAGTAGCATAATTTGGAGATACATGGAGAAATTGGAAAAAGCTATAAAAACCAGAAGATGATTATGAGCTAAATGATTTCCAGCACCTGATGAGTAACTGGATGGTGAACAGGCAAACAGCTGTGAGAAACAATAAAGTGGTCTATAAATTCAAATATGATGTAATGGCGTGCTGCAATTGGCATGCACTTCATTACATTCACAGGTGTGATTTAGAAATGTCGATGTGGTCTTTGAACTTTAAAATGCCAATAAAATTCCTTGCTAAATTGCATATTCATTCATATTAAAGAATGCATGCTAATGTGCATATATAACATAATATGAAGGTAAAGTCATTGTAATTTTCTCCATTTTTATTATGAACACCATGAATTCTGAACCCAGCCAAAATTCTCAGGAGGTGAGACTCCAAGTTAACATGCGCAGACACAGGAATATAAGGTCACACAAATATACTAATTGTCAGCCCCCTCTCAAACCAAGCATTTATGTGGCTGTTTTGCCTTGCCAAATTTGTTATATTATAAACACTTGATGCAACATCTTATCCATTTTGAATGATTGGGGAAGAGCATTCTTGGGGCTGAATTTATTGATATAGAAAAGGGGGCAAATTTTGTAGACTGAAGAATCTCTACTGTCATATCTATTGATCAGCCTTACATATATTTGTACTTGAAGGTTTTTCATCCCCGTTTTATGGTTTCTTTCATTTTTCTTTGGAGGTTAGACATTAATTTCCCTCTCTATCTTTTATTAATGTTCAGCACTTTTCATTAATAAAATTACAGCTTGTGATTGTCCTATTCTTTCAAGGAAATGCAATTCAGTGCCACGGTTTCTGGATTGGGGTGTGATTATTAGACAGCTCAAACCCTTTTTCACCATGCCACAGAAGGAAATACTATCATCATTGCCATACTCAAGCAACTGCATTAGACCCCTGCATGCAATTGCAGTTCACATAGTGAAGCACACAGAATCTGTCTTTTATGCAATTAAAAAGTTTCAAAGATGCAAGAAATAAATAAATTACAGTACTAGAACAAACTTGGAAGAGAAGATATTAGGCCTTAATGGTTAGAGAATAAACCTGAGTTTCTCCAAGGGAGCACCGCCAAGATCAATCTTGCAGATTGGACAGCAATCCAGTTCATCCTCTTCATCTAATTTGTCATATATACACTTCCTACAAACTGGTTGAGGCAGGTATTCGGCACAATTAGTTATAGATAGAATCATAGAAATAGCTTAAGAAGACCCTGTCTTTAAACAGTCCTTCAATTTGGAAACGTGCAATCGAACACAATCAAACAGCATGCAACATTGTTTAGTGGAGTAAAGTGACTTATCATTGAACAATATCAACAAAAATGTGTTAAAAGCACAACAAGTTTACACAAGTTATAAATTAAAAATAGATGCATGAAATCTAAAATGTGCAATAAAATAACTTAATCTAAATCAATATAGCAAAGCATTTGGGGGGGGGGGGGGATTGTACATCAAAAACTCAACCAGTGTGGCATACAACTCTAACCTCATGATGTCACATAATGCATGCCTTAATTATTAACTGTATATTCCACCCCAATAAGCTTCCACCATCAGGACACGTAACATTAAAAATGGGCCCATTCTCATGTAAAAACACCACACATTTACAAACATCAAACCAATGTCACTATGTCATACACTAAACATGCTGAGGATCAGTACACCCAAGCATACATACAAAATATCACCTTTGAATGTTCTCAATGCATAACATTACAAAACAGAGGAAAGACAACCTCTACATTCTCTTTATGATATCAGCCAAAAAAAAAAAAGGAACAATGAAATCCCAGTTCATCAAAATCATGTCTGTAAAATTGGTGGGACTCTCCAACAAATTTACTATCTGAAACATAAAACGTAAATTAATATCTAACCAAATCGACGTGCAATGTCACGCATACCTTAATGCATAACACCATCAGTTGCATACTACACTGAGGGCCCATTTGGAAGTGCGGTGATTAAGCCTGTGTTCCAACAATCCGGGTGTTAAAACCTCGCATTAGAGAAGCATTGTTTTGGGAGCTTCTCCAATGCCAGCTTTTTTGTGAAATAAATGTGTGAAATGCGTCCTCAACGCCAAACGTCGAAATCCGTTTGGATCCACACGATGGCATTTTTCTGTCTTTCCCACCACGGATCCAAACGGGCCCTGAGTTGCCAACTTGGCCACTCCCCATGAAAAGTTGAAGCCATGCGTGGTCTCCAAAACCACAAAGACCTCCAACATGCATTGACACAGCTTCCTCATGAAGCTCCATAACATACAAACATCAAACCACCCCTCATAAAAACCAAAATCAAAGGACCAGAGCAACAGTACATACATGCAACAAAATCACCCTTTCCCAAGATAGAGAAATATGTAAAAAAAAATGTCACCTTTGCATGCTCTTGACATATATAACAGTATAATACACATGAAAAAAGGAAAACACAAAACGAAGACAATGAAAATGAATCCATATCACACCACCCAAAAAGCAAGAACAAAAACCATTATTTACATTCTAAAGTTACTACGATCGACCCATATATGCAATCTCATAACACAAGCAACCCATACATCACGAACCCAAAAACCCAAGCGAGACCCACATCAACAAAATCGAAAAAAACACAATCTTTCGAGAGACCCACTTCACGAAATCGCAGAATACGAGAGACCCAGATCAAGAAACACAACAAGGGAGGGGGAACTCACACGTGTGGAGGCACTCGGAGATGGTGGTGGCCTCTCTGAGGAGCTTCTCGCAGAGAGGGCACGTCATGCAAGCCGAGAGGGCATCCCTCCTCACCCTCACCACCCCCTCCGCCGCCACCGCCTCCACCACCTCCGCAGAAGACGTCGACGCTTCGCCTATCCCGACCAACGCCGCCGCCGCCGCCGCCATCCACTTTTCTTCTTCTCGAAGTCTCACGTGCATGAACACGAATCGCGGAGTCCCAATTGATGAGCCGGCATTTGAAGGGGGGAGCGAAACAACGGGAATTACAAAAACCACCGCGCGTGAACATAGGCGGACCCTTCCATCGGGTGTGGAATGGGGGTCCGGATGAGGTTATGGGCGGGGGTGGGGCTATTTGCACCCCTCTTTTTACTGCGCACACCCCTTTCTAATCACACCCCACCCAAATAATTTGAGTTCTGCACACACCCCAGTATTTATTTAAAGGGATTTTTAATTTTAAGTCCCTATGAATATGTCTATTTAGGGATCGATCCCTTCCTTCTTCATATTTCTTTTTGAGTCCGCACATTCAACCGTCTATTTGGTTTTTAGTCCCTCCGTCAAATGTTCGTCCATACACCATTAATTTGTGAAATGTAATTTTATTTTTAATTCCCTGTAAACTATGTTATTTCGTGATCAGTCACTCTTTTATTTATATTTCATTTTAAGTCCCTAATTTCAAACGTTTTTTTGTATTCATCCATGGACAAAAGTGAAAACATGTATAGTCTAACTTTTGAATTGTAAAAAAGGCCGAATTTAACATTTGATTTATTTAATAAAATATAATCTTACAATTTTGTTGGATTACTATTTAAATATAAAAAATGTATTCGGGGTAATTCTTAATAATTCAAATTTATAATCAAAATTTACTTAAGAATCACATTGATATAGCAAAAACTGCATTATCATAGTTGAAGAAGATTTTTTCCCCTCCAATCAACAATCGACTTTCCGAGCCTTACTTCTCGAGTTCAGATCCACTTTAGCGATGGATCTTGCACTCAAAAAGAAATCAGAGGGGAACCGGTGTAGTGTCAATCAAAGGGCTTAAGAAGAGATCATGTTATTTTTACAGTTCAAAATTCATACTACACATGTATTCATTTTTGTTGATGGATTAATGAGGAAAAAAACATTTGAAATTGGGGATTTAAATTGAAACTTGAAGAAGGGAGGGACTGATAACTAAATAACATAGTTTACAAGAACTTAAACATAAAATCACATTTCACAAATTAATGGTGTATGAACGGACGTTTGACATGGGACTAAAAAATCAAATAGGCGGTTAAATGTGGGGACTTAAAAAAAATATGAAGAAGGGAGGGATCAATCCCTAAATAGGCATGTTCACAGGGACTTAAAACTAAAAATCCCTTATTTAAAATTTGACTCTTCACTGCACACCCCTTCATCCAAACCCTAAAAATTAAAACCCCCAAATGTGTCTCTCTTCCTCCCTCCCACATTTAGTTCTCTCTCCCTCTGTCGTTGGAATCAGAGCTCGAGTCCAAGTCCTCCCGCCGCCGCCTCCTTAAACTCCAAGAGAAGGACCTCCTCATTCTCCAGTCCTTCGCCGACCTCTTCAACTCCCTCGCCGACCTCTCCGACTCCCTCAACTCCTCCCTCATCGGCCTCAAGGTGAGCAAAATTTGAAAGTTTTTAAGATAACAACTATATGATATTGATGAAAGCTCATGAACCCATATTTATATCAATATGTAAATAGATATATTTTCTTTATTATCTAATTTATATCATAATGTAATGTTTTAGTGTGGAAATGATGAAATTCAAGGTAAGGAAATGGTGAAGTCCATGCATCATATTTAATTCAATAAATTTTTAAGACTAGTTTATCAAAATGAAACTCATGGTTTCTCTTTCATTTCCATATAACATGGACTATTCAGGTGTTTTACATTTGAAAAGAGAGCCTAATAATGCTATACATGCATTAATATGCTAAACTTATACCAATAATTTGACATATTGTCCTCAACAAGCTCAAATCATCCATGCTTTCAGTACGAATTGACAAGATAAACTATAGAAGAACTCGTGAAATTAAACTTGATTTTGGGGAAAATAATTTTAATATTCTCCAGTTTCCTTCACTAGTAGTTTCGATATTTACTATAAATAATGGTGGAGAGAGAGGGAAGGATGTTGTTGATGATACTCAAGCAGCCTAGCAAGCAATATTATATATGGATAGGGCTTTAAAGGGTTGTATTATTCTCATTATTGCAAGTGACAGACATGGTGGGGCATAGCTTTGTTATGATTCCTTGTAGAATGATTTATTTTGTTATTTTATAAATGTTAGCAAATAATTGATTTTTGAAAAACACCCCATTGATACTTTTTTTCTTCTTATCCTTCCAACTTTCTTTCTCTTATTTTATTTCTTTTTCTTTTTTTTTCTGAATGAGGTTTAAGTTTTACTCTTCAAACCTTTTATTTTGCTTGGTGATTTAAAATCTATTACTTTATAAATCAATATATATAACTGTATAGAGGGTGGGTTAAACTAAAAGGATAAAGAAATGACAACATGGCACATCTGATCATCATTTGCATGTTGGAGTACTAGTCCTCAAGGACTTTGCTTTCCAAAAAAAGAAATAACATAGCAGAGGTCTTAGTTCATACACTCTTGAATCTTATACTCTCTATCATCTTAGTACAAATTTAAAATGTCATTTCACATTTTTTTCCTGATGTAGCGTACTATTATATCACAATACTTGTATCCACTAGTGGGAGGGCGACATACAGCGAGTGTTTGACAAATGCATGTACAAAACATATTGGACCGTCATTGTCAAGTCGCCCCAAGTCACCTACTAGAGAACGTCGTTCTAAGAGGGTGACCGACAGTTGAAGCAGTGGGATGTGATCATTTTATACATCTTCAACAGATCATTTTGATTTTTTTATGTGATCAGTTATGTGTTTGATGTGTTTTTGTAAATCACTTCAACAAGTATAATTGTTTTTTGTCAGAGAACTTGTTACTCATTGAACAGTGTTTATATGGTTATGTATGGTGGTATTGATCAGGTTTATACATCTTTGAATAAAGAAATGAGATTTGAATGAAAGAAATGAGTTTTGAATGTTTATCAATGTTTGTGTGTTTATGAATGTTGTTGAACCACTGTATGGCTTCTTTGACTTCAACAAGGTTGATACTCCATCAAAGAGTATGTTGAATGGATAGAATTTTTTTCTTTATGTTACAATAGGAAATATTTACTTAATGATCTATAAATATAACTCACAACTTCACATACTAAGTGCTTCCTTCTTTTAATTGGTTTAGTGTTTTGCTTTGAAGCTATATCTTTTTTGGACTTCCATCGACGGAGGCTCTGTCTATATGTTACATATTTATAGACACATTTGTTGTCTAACCCATTCCAGGTTGCCAACGGGTTTCAATTCTCTTCTCATAGACTTAAGTAGTGTCTAGGGATTACATATTTATACACATCCCAAATGTCTAACCCATTCCAGAACCTACGGGTTTCACTTTTGTTCCCATAAACTGCAGTATTGTCTATTGATTACATATTTGTAGACACCCCAGTTGTCTAACCCATTTCAGAACCTACGGGTTTCACTTCTTTTCCCATAGACTTCAGTAGTGTCTAGGGATGACATATTTATAAACACCTTAGGCCCCCGTTTGAAACGAGGATAGATTTTATTCTAGGGTATAGATTTATCCAAGCATAAATGAGTATAAATAAGGATAAAATGATTTTGTATTTGGTTGTGTTTTGAATTATTCTCGTTGATAAACGTAAGAATAAATATTTTGTTGTTTGGGTAAAATGTAAATAAAGTATAGATAAAGATTTATAAAAGGTAAAAAAATAATGATAGTTGATTTGACATGTGATTTATAAGAGGTGATGACAGTTGATTTGACAGTGGACCCACTTATTCTTTGAGTGGAATAACTTAGGATAAATTTTATTACAGGGATTGATTGGAATCCATATACCACTTTATACCAGTTTATTCCGGCACACTTTATCTAGGTTTATCCGGGCTTTCCAAACATCATCCAAGTTTTATCCGGAGTTATCCAGGGTTATCCGGCATCCAAACGGGGGCTTAGATGTATAACCTATTCTAAAACCTACGGGTTTCACTTATGTTCCCATATACTGCAGTAGTGTTTAGTGATTACATATTTGTAGGCCAAATGTCTAACTCATCCCAGATCTTACGAGTTTCACTTCTGTTCCCATAGACTGCAGTAGTATCTAGGGATTACATATTTATAGACACCCTAGATGTCTAACTCATTCCAGAACCTATGAGTTTCATTTATATTCTCATAGACTGCAGCAATGTCAAGGGATTACAACTACTTAGACACCTTAGGTGTCTAACCTGTTCCAGATCAACAAAATAAATGGGATTATATATTTTGGGAGGGTGTGCAACAAAATCTAAAGAAATGAATAAATGAATCCATGGTGTGTAAAGAATGAGTGTATTTAGTACCCACTTATAAATGGATCTTCAAAACTTTACCTATTTAAAAGGGGGTGTGAAGAGTAAACAGAGGGGTGCAAATAGCCCCACCCTATGCGCGGAGGATCGACTTTTTTTTTTTGGTGGGCTATTTAGGGCTTTATACTAGGCCTGTCAATGGGTTGGGTCCGGGTCGGGTCGCCCGACCCGACCCGTGGCACGACCAGACGGGTCCGGGTCCGGGTCCAATCTAGGACCCGGCGGGTCTGAGAAAATGTCCGGGTCGGGTCCGGGTCCGACCCGACCCGGATGGTTGGAAAAAAAAAAAGAGGAAGAGCTCATGTATTTGTTTGCCTTATCATTCTATTTAAAATTTTTTGTAATAAAACATTATTATTAATGAGACTATGTTTGAACATAATTTTATACAATTCAAAAGAAGTAAATGAATTATTAAACAATATCCAAAACAATAATCACTAACATAAAAAACATATTAACCTAAACAATAAACATAACTAATTATACAAACATTCAAAACAATATTAACCTAAACAACATTCAAAACAATAAGGGGAAATTAATTAGAGGTTCTCATAGCCACCCCCCAATTATTTTTAGGTCCCTGGACCTTTTTGACTTTTTTCTAAGTCCCCATCTCTCAAACTCATTATCTTTAGGTCCAATTTAACACTTTCCGTCAGACCCCTGTTTTGGACTTCCAGAAATACCCTTTCAACCAATGCAATTACCCAAATAATCCAAATCTCACCTTCTTCTTCCCCAAGCCATCTCTTCTATTCACCTTTTCTTCTTTTTTCCCCCACCAAATCACAGAGAACGAGATAACGCAATCCAAACCCAAAATCATTTATTTCATTACGCATGTTCATCCACCCTTTGTGTTTCTTTTCCATTCAAAATCCTAACAAGCCCACCATTCGAAACCCTAAAAAGCTTACTCCACATGAAGCCCTAAATAAGCCACCAGCATGACGCTCCCCCATATGCCGACGACGACAGCGGCGGCGGCGGCGGCGACGATGGAGAACCACATAGACTTCAACACATATAAATATGCCTATTGTAAGTCATTTTAATATATTCTTTTTTCAAAATCAGTTCTTCAAATGAATGTCTAGGTCCAGATTTAATGTGTGGTACTCCTTTCCATGTATGATATACTTTAGTGATATATTTCATGCTACAACATCATTCTTTTTCTCTGCTTGAGTGATATGTTCCACGTCAGTCTCTTGGTACACTGTTATGAATTCTGGGTACATTGGTAAATATTTTCAGTACAATATTAGGTCATATTGGTACAGTAGTAACCTATGTTGTCCTATGTTATTCCATGTATGGTATATCCAAATTATTGATTCATGATTATTAAAGAATACATGAATTTTATATTTACATGTTCTCATAAAAGAAACTAGTATGTGGCATACATAAATTTATATTTATTGAAAAACTTGTTATGTTAGTCTCTTATAAAAAGAATTAGTTGTTAGTCTTTAAGTACACTTTTATGGTATGTTTTAATGATCTTGTAATGTTTTTTTCCTAAATGACTCACCAAATCCTCATATTCAATATTTTACCAAATCCTAAGTGAAATTGTATTGTTGTTCAGAGGACAGAGGAGGAAGAACATATGCATCAAACCTCTATTAACGAAGATTAGGTCGGGGAGAAAGAAGAAAAATAAGATTGAGTCACAAGCAGATCCGGACGCAGTGTCATTGTATCGTTGTTCGAGATGCAAGGGTCTTTGACACAACACGAAGATATGTGGAAATCCAATTATAGTTTTAAAATGAAGTAGTTAGTCCAATTTCAAAAATAACTTTTCTGTTTTAATTAAATATTCTTATTATCATGTATGAACATTTATTTGTATTAAGTCAGATTATCTCATATGCTTATTGCTTATTGAGTGCGCGTTGATCTGATGATAATTAAACTATTGTGAATGTATACAGGGCTGTAAGTAAAGTGGATCTAGTATTATAAGTGATAGTGCATAACAGTGTACTTACATGAACTAACAATGCATTGGTAGTGCGTAACAATGTACCCAAATGGCTAATAGTGTATTATAAGTGAATCACAATGTAACTAGATGGACTAACACGACTATCATTCATTACATGACTTCCCATTCATAGCACAACTGCCATTCATAACACGACTATCATTTATAATACAACTTCATAAATACCACGTACAATTATACCATTCATAACACAATTGCCATTCATAGTTCATTTATCATTCATAATACCACTTCATTCATAACACAACAATTATTACATAAGTTATATCATTCAAAACACAACTATCATTCATAACATAACTTATATTCATAACATCAATTGGTCAACAAATGTACATTAGATCCATTCAAATGTAACTTCCGTTCATAATGGTATAACACAAGTTATATATATTAATATAACACATTTTCTGTCCATTCAAAACACAACTTCATGTCCATTCAAGTTGTTTGTATAATAGATCCATTCAAAACATGTCTTGTCCATTCATAACACATTTCCTTTGTATCATTTTAGAATCTTCACAAAATATTCATCTCTGAATCTTGGAATGTCGATTTGGCCAACTGAAAAAAAAAAAAATTGGGAACATGAAGGCTATCCACGGTCGAATGAAGTCTTTCACGTCCTCTTCATCCTTAGACTCCACCAAAGACAACATCTTTTCATTCAATGCTTCCCTTGTGACATGGTAGCACTAGTGAAATACTTATTCTTTCACATGGAATCCATTAAAGTTATAGTCTATGACTGCCCTCTCCACAAAAACAAGAAACACTACTATTAGGGCAACCTCCTCAGATGTCAACAACAATCTACAAAAAAAATAATAACATAAAATAAACATAAATTATTAGAAATTAACAATGTACCCACAATTCATAACAAAATATTGAGAAGAACTAACAATGTACCCATAAGTCAGAATAGTGTACCAATAGCAAAATACCTTATAAAAGACCAATTGATATTTTTTGAAAACATGTTTCTCCAATGGATTTATAAATTAAACATTCTCATATATATAAAACCAAAGGCAAGAAAGTTGTTGATGGTTTATTACATCCTCAAAATTAGCACATCATTCATCAACTAATAAAAATGTGTACCAAAAAGTCATAACTACTAAGAGACTAAGAAAATATGTTCTAAGCATATCACAAGCCTAAATGAAGTCATTTCTTTTATAAACATAAAAGAATTAATATATGACAACTTCTTCATGTGCTCACAAATAGATGGAATAACATAGGATAATCATAGGTTACTAAAAAGAATTAACAATATACCCCCTGACAGAGTTTACATTTTCTTTCTTTAATGAACTTGTCATGGAAACAGAGACTGTGAAATAAGTATATTATAGGCTTACGTAAAGTCCTTTGATGAATAAATAGAGTTCATTCTAATCCATCAAAGATAATCATTACCATGTTTGTACATACTAAACCAACATGTTTATTTTTAAGGAAAGAACATATATGTTCTTCATTTTCTTCCAAGCATCAGAGATGTAGAATTACATTACCTCCAGATCAAAATTACAGACAAAAAAGAATATGAAACTCAAAATTAATAAATACATCATAATAGTGCATCCATATAATTTAATAATGTACTCATAAAGGTTAATAATGTACCCAGATTATATAATAATGCACATAGCACATAACAACATGCATTTCACAAAACAACAACTAGGACACATAAAATAGTTTATCTCTGCTTTCTTTCATAGAAACATTAGATGTTTTCATTGATTCCTTCTTCACTTTTGTCTTCGGAGGAGTTTTGATGGATTCCTCATTTCCTTGGAATGAGCTTTTGATGGCTTAGAAGGAGCTTTAAATTGTATTGTATTTAGAGATTTCATGGATGGCTTGAGATAAATTTTTGACGAAAATCCTATACAATGTGCAAAAAAAAAGCTACCAAACATGTACACACACACAAAATAATAATGTACATAGACGAAAATAAAAATAAATAATAACAATGGATCATGGTAATGCATTTTCATAACTAAATTTCATAATAACATCTAATATGTTCTTAGACATTCATTAATACTTGAAATGTGCATCTATCATTCCTAACAAGGGCAAATGAAACAATACAATTTAATGAATCATATGTTTAGAGAAATTATAATTAGATACATAAAAACCAATATCGCAGACTAAGTGAAGAATTAAACCCCATTTGGTGAAGGGAAAAGTTTTAAAATATTGAATATGAGGATTTGGTGAGTTTTAGGAAAAAAAATATTACAAGATCATTAAAGCATACCATAAAAGTGTACTTAAAGACTAACAACTAATTCTTTTTATAAGAGGCTAACATAACAAGTTTTTCAATAAATATAAATTTGTGTATGCCACATACTAGTTTCTTTTATGAGAATCTATAAATATAAAATTCATGTATTCTTTAATAATCATGAATCAATCATTTGGATATACCATACATGGAATAACATAGGACAACATAGGTTACTACTGTACCGATATGATCTAATATTGTACTGAAAATACTTACCAATGTGCCCAGAATTCATAACAGTGTACCAAGAGACCGACATGGAACATATCACTCAAGCAGAGAAAAAGAATGATGTTGTAGCATGAAATATATCACTAAAGTACATCATACATGGAAAGGAGTACCACACATTAAATCTGGACCTAGACATTCATTTGAAGAACTGATTTTGAAAAAAGAACATATTAAAATGACTTACAATAGGCATATTTATATGTGTTGAAGTCTATGTGGTTCTCCATCGTCGCCGCCGTCGTCGGCATATGGGGGAGCGTCATGTTGGTGGCCTATTTAAGGCTTCATGTGGAGTAAGCTTTTTAGGGTTTTGAATGGTGGGTTTGTTAGGATTTTGAATGGAAAAGAAACACAAAGGGTGGACGAACATGCGTAATGAAATAAATGATTTTGGGTTTGGATTGCGTTATCTCGTTCTCTGCGATTTGGTGGGGAAAAAATAGGAGAAAAGATGAATAGAAGAGATGGCTTGGGGAAGAAGAAGATGGTGATATTTGGATTATTTGGGTAATTGTATTGATTGAAAGGGTATTTCTGGAAGTCCAAAACAGGGGTCTGACGGAAATTGTTAAATTGGACCTAAAGATAATGTGTTTGAGAGATGGGGACTTAGAAAAAAGTCAAAAAGGTCCAGGGACCTAAAAATAATTGGGGGGTGACTGTGAGGACCTCTAATTAATTTTCCCAAACAATAAACACTAACATATTAACTAAAATAATAAACATAAATCATGCAACAAACTAATTAATTATACAAATTCAAAAGCTAATAAGTTAATTGTCCAAAATAAATTGACGACAATACATTACTAAATACTAAATTTATTACATATTAAACAATCAAGTTCTTGCAATTCGCAACATCAACACAATGAAAAAATGTTATGATTATGATTTATGAACTTATAGATACAAACATAAGTTAAGTAAGAAATAAAATTATGTATCAACTAATATTAATAGTCTTCTAATATATGAGCATATATTAATAAAACAATCGGGTCTCGGGTCCAACGGGTCAGGGCGGGGTGGACCAGGACCCGACCCGTTTGTTTGTTCGGGTTCGCCGAGTCGGGTCCAACTCGGGTCGGGTCCGAATCGGGTCGGGTATATTACACGTGTAATCGGGTCCGGGTCGGGTCGGGTCCGAGTCTAGACCCGACCCATTAACAGGCCAACTTTATACCTTTACATGAAATAATGATTCTGAGTTTGGTAAATATTCCACTCGATCATTTTTATAGTTTAAAGTATAGATCACATGTAAAATAAAATATTTATTTTTAATATATTTTTTGGGTTGATAATTTTTTATTATTATTTAAAAAAATAATAATTATCGGTCTATCATTTTCCATTAGAACGACGCGATTTAATTTTTTTTTTGTGATTGAAAGAAGAAGTGGCTGGAGGTCTAGCTCGTTTAGAAATACGTTTGAAAAACAAGATTTTGAATAAAGTAGTTGAAATAGACTTTGATTATTGAAAAGTGCAATTTCTGCATTTTTTAAAAAGCAATCATTTTGCACTAAAAGATATAAATAACTTTTTAATTAATCAAGTTTCCTGAAACCCGTTTGATAACATGTTTGAATTTTCTGATTTATTAAAAGCATAATCACTTTTCAATCGTGTTACCAAACGGGCCCACATCATTAAAGATTTTAAAAATAGAAATTTAAAGATATTTTATAAAATTTTATTTGTGAACAAGATGTATTTTAATTTAACGCAACCAGTGTACCAAATGAGTTAATGTATCTCATGACATCCCAATAATGATACATTTGAGTAGAGTTTTATATCAACATGAATGAGTGAGTAAATATACTCCCTTTTAAGACATCCCGATAATGATACATTTGAGTAGAGTTTTATATCAACATGAATGAGTGAGTAAATATACTCCCTTTTAAGAGGGAGATTTGGGGAGCAATTAATCTCCCAATTAAGTTGTCAAACTGACCACCCAAAATATGTTTGGTGGTGGTGGGTTTGACAAGTTGGAAGAGGGGAGAGGGGAAAAGAGAAGATGGAGAGATAGATAGAGAGAGCGAGAGAGGAGGAGGGTAGCAGCAGGAGGAGGTGGTGAGGAGGAGGTGGCAGTGGTTGAAGGCCGCGGAGTGGAGGCAACAACAGCCGGAGGATGTCGGAGAGGTAGCAAGAGAAAAGGGTGAGAAAGGGGGGGGGGGGGTGGGGGGAGGGCCGGGAGGGGTGCGGTGGGGCAAAAAGAGCGGGATATGGCAGCGTGGCAAATACTCTCCCTTCCTTTCTCTCTACTCCGCCACCTCTCCGCCATCCTCCGATTGCCATCGTTGCCTCCTCCTCTACCCTCCTTCTCTCTCTCTCTTTGTTTCTATCTCTCCTCTTCATTTTCTTTTCCCTTCCGCTCTCCCAATTTGTCAAATTCACTACAAAAAAATTATTAGGTGATGAGTTTTGCAACTTGGTTGGGATTGTCACAGACCTAACTTTCTCATAGTACAAGTATCATGCGGTACCCAGGATCACATACTCGCGATCCCACTCTTTTGTCTTTCTTAGGTCTAGACAGTCACCCTCGACATGTCAAGGAGTTACCTTAGGCACACTCACACTCACAAGGAGTTGGGGAGAGAGAGAGAGAGATCACTTTAGCAAGGGAGGACATGATTATCCAACTCTTGGGTGCGCCTTCAATTGGAAGAGCCCTCTTTATATAGGAAAATCATGTATGTACAACTCTACATGTATGCCTCCTATTGTATACATGCATATATATACACGCGCACACACATTTGTACATCACATAATTAATTCCCACTTATACATCTTGCAAGGCATGCTCATGGTACAATCTAAGGCTTTTACACACACACATATATTATGCGTAAACAAGATGGATTTTCAATTAAATAGAATCAATACACCCAATGAGTTCAAAAATTGCACAAAATATTAGAGTTTTGTACTAGCATGAACGTCGGTATACACATCTCAAGTCAACAGATCCACTGTTGAATGTTTTAAAAATATATCGACAGAACGAATATCGAAGTTTTTAAACATGGGTTGACAGGGCCATTGTCGATTGCTTTCTATAACGCTTGATAGGGTGACTGTTGAATGGATAGGTGGGGTTAATGTTTTTCAAAGAACCTATATGTGAATTTTTTTATTGGTGGGTTCAGCGGTCTGCATGGTGGGGATAGACCTGCCCAAACCCCACTTCATTGGTATATTAAATAAAGGGAAAAATCCAAATAACCCCCTATAAACTGTCTGAAATCCATATAACCCTCAACTTTTATTAAATTTCATATAATCTCTTGAAAACACCTATGTAAATCCAAATAACCCCCAAGTTAAATTGACACATGAAAAATATTATGTGAATATTCCATTTAGTTAACCAACATAGTATACAAAAAAAAACCTACAATTTGTTAAAAATGTAAAAACATTTTCTGTAAATGATGATTTTACCCATTTGAATAGATTATAAAACCATGTCCAAGAGGTTTAAATCGTCACTTACATATGATTTTTCACATTTTTAACACATTGTTGGGTTTTTTAGTATATTATACTTTCAACTAAGATTAATGAGACAGAATATTCACAGAATAATCATAACATGTCAATGAAAATTTAACTCATGGTGATATTTGGATTTACATATGTATTTTCAAAAGATTATATGAACTTTAAGAAAGTCAAGGGTTTATATGAACTTTAAGAAAAGTATAGATTTCGGACAGTTTGCAGGGGGGTTATATGGATTTTTCCCAAATTTAAAACAGCTGGTGCATTGAATCATTCATGCAATCACTAATTTTCGAAATACTTAATAGGCCTAACAAACCCATGACAAAACAGTAATTACATGTCTACTAACAACTCAAATACATTAAACTGTTTCCAGTCAACAATGCGTATAAAAGAAAAATAATAATCTAGAGAAGCATTTTCTGGAGTATACATCTGAAAAAATAAAAAAGTTTTTTATTGCACTGTGCATCGTCCAGACAAAAAAATTAATCAAAATACAGTCCATTAAATCTGATCTTCCTAAATAAATAAAGCAACATGTACTATAACAGAAAATCATGAACCATGAAAGCTTGCCTGCACTGAACAATAATTCTTTCAACAAAACCATACACTAAAGAAAAATAATCAACATTCACCGCTAAAGAAAATCAACATAACATAAACTAAGATCTAAACATCCCTAGAAAAAAATGCGATAAGCCAACACATCTAATAGTTAAAGATCTGACACAACTGTCCTATAAGAGCAGCTATATAAGTCTATAAACTAACATGCATTTAGGAAATGAAACATACTCAATAGGAACAACAAGAACTGCTAACACCTAAGAACTAATAATTAAAAACATTTGAACATATACAAAGGAAACACTTTTATAGAACTGTAATGGTGTTCATGAACAAAACGGGAGAAAAAAGATAAACATCTCTCATTCAGAACATAAACTCTCAATAGTTTGCACAAAGAAGAAGAACAAACTCTTAATTCCTGTAAAGAGAAACATGAAGAGTTACCCCACACTCAGGAATACATATAAACCATTATACGATGCAACGCTTCTGCAGTAAACTCATCATATATGTCCACAAACTGTCAGCCGAGTCAGTCGAAGCCCTAAAGAAACCATCAAACAATTGTGCATTTCCCCCAACAAACCACGCTTGCGCGACGCTCCCGATCAGAGGTTATCCTTGTAAAAATCTGCAAGTATAAAATTATGATACAGTGAATATGTTTGTGCTTGGGAGACTAGAAGCTGATAATACATGCAGGTTCGATTCAGAAGCTCCCCTAACGCCTTATGTTGCGGGGCCATGTCATAAATATAAAGAATTTGATAAGTTCAATATTGGGGAATAATATGGAAAATATAAAAAATATAATAGTAGAAATTTAATTATGACATGCAAAATCATCGATATTAAATCAAATCCATGATCTCCCAACGATGTGATAACATCAAAACATTTTTTTTTTGAGGATGTAATATCAAAACATTACAAAGATTTTTTTTTTATTCAAGTTATAATATTGAATTTAGGCAACAGAGCTAGACCTGATCAAACATTTTCTTTTCCTTTTTTATTTTTATTTTGATGCACAAGTAAAATACGTATTATGCATTCAAAACACAATTAATTCATTAATGCGCGAATTATCGAACAGCGTGTATTGTTAAATCAATAATTCGGAACATTAAGTAACAAGGATATAACTTGCTACTCCATAGACAGTCCACACCAATCATTCCCTTCTATTGTGTGTGCTCTTTTTTATTGTCATGAGAAACTTTTCGCTATTTTAATAGTTATATATTTTTCACACACACAACTCAAAGTCATACCACTCTTTTGTAGGCTGTTGGGTTTTCCGGAACTCTGTAAGGACTGGGTATATATTCTCGAAGGCGGTATATGTTTCATCCCGCACCTGATCAAAAAGACAATTCAGACAATCAAAATGTCAGAGGCAAATGGGAACGCTATACTGCTGCAAAATAACTGGTTAAACGAGTGAATTGAAATAATCACCTTGGCTCCTGTAAGAACAATCTTGCCCGACACAAATATTAGCAAAACAATCTTCGGTTGCTTCATTCGGTAGATAAGGCCAGGAAACAGCTCAGGTTCATACTGTTAATAGTATAATTCACATGAGCTGTGCCATAGATGTGTCTAAGAATGCGTCTGGAAACAAGTTTGAAAAAAGGCTTTTCACTTATAGAAGCTTTTTAAAACATCTTTCCAAGATACTTTTGTTAGATTTCTGAAAAGCTGTTTTTTGCTTTTGTCAAAAGCTAGGACTGTTGGGAGCATTTAGAAACGAGTTTGGGTTAATCAAGATTCCAGAGAAAGGAGAATTTCCAAAAGTTGTCCAAGCCCATTTTCAAATGCACCCTAAAAGAAGGCGGACAGCCAAAATACTGAAATTTGCAATGACATACACTGCAGAAAGCACCATGGGAGTATGCAAGGCCTTCCAATCTTATTGGAAACTTGACATCGCAAGAGCCAACAATATTTTGAATCTTGAAGTCCTGAATTAAAAAAAAAAAAGAATATAAATATCAAAACAGAAGCCCAGAAAATATGATGGGGGCAATGTGGCATACACATTCAATTTCAACAACAGAAGGGTTAGAACCACATTCTTTTATCCAAATACATGAACCAGCAACTTATTGAAATTTTCAAATCTTACTTAATGGGTGTGTGGATTCTTCCATAAAATGTGGCACCATGTAAAATCAAGATGCCAAAGTGCATCTCTCATGCCATTTACTGTTATAATGACTCACAAACAAAAACGATAAACATAAAACAAGTAAAGTTCCATTGTTCAACTACCTGAAATTTAGCATCAAATCCGAGCTTCTGAATGATCCGTGCATACTGTGAGGCAAAGATATTGTCATGTTGAAGGAAGTTATAATCAGAAAAGGAGGCAATGCAGAATTGCCTCTATAACGTTATTCAATTTTTCAAATTATTTACCTTCCTTGCTGCCAATTTAGATTGATGTTCACTTTTAGCTCCTGTGCAAACCTGAAGAAACATCCACGTTTCACATTAATATAAAACCAGCTACAAATATAGAGAAGCACTAAAATATATCCGATAATTAATTTGTAATGAAAAACATAAGAAACAATTTTTTTTTGTCTAGGTGTTAAGGCCATGTTCAACACTATATCCATCGCAGACACTGACGCACACACTATTTCACTTGTTACTTTGCAATTATCAATCCTTTGGAGGTGTTTATCCAACACCGTATTCATTGCAAGTTCAACACTTACAGACATCTTTTCTGATAGATAGCCCATAATAGATTATAACCACTTATTATGAGTAAAATGGTAATAATAAATAAAAAAAATCCTCAGAACAAAGAGAGAACACAGCTTGATAACAAAGTTCCTCTGGTCAGCATTTACCACCATTGGTGCTTTCATTACTCCAATACTCCATGATGATCAATGATAGGTTAGGTTCAGTTTTGTTATTATTGATGTGCATGTATGTGAATCATATTCTTCCATAGAAGTGGAGAATAAAATAAGAACAGAATCCTATGCTGCAGTCTTGCATAAGGACTCATCAGAGCACAAAACAACAACATCGCAACCTTGTCGCTAAAGAATTTTGTCACTCAAATTATGTATGTCTCACAGCCACATTCCCCGTAAAAAGAAGACAAAATTAATCTCAATATCCAAAATGGGCAAAGCACCATAAATTAATTTCATACATTGTTGAAGTAGAAGGCCAAAGTGCTTTGAGTAAATGAATTTTCAATTCCTACACAAGTAATAAATTCTTACCTCTGCCATGGTAACTTAGGGTGAATTTTATCTAATATTGAACAGATTTGTGGAAATAACATTAAAATTTAAACCCTTTTCCAGGTGGGACTAACTCCTCGCTCCATCATTAGGCCCTGTTTGGAATCAATTATTGGATACATTCTACTCCCATGGAATCTAAATTACCAAAAGATTGGTTTGGAACAATGATTTTGGTGATTTGTTATTACATATTTTGACTTTGGACTTGGAATGTAAAATTGTCAAAATTATTTTTCAAAGGAAACTGAGCTTCTCCAAAATCAAATTCCTCATTAAAAATGATTTTTGAAACTAAGCTTTGAATGGGGACCTTCAAAAGATGGGAAAATATCTTTTCCACTCAGAAATCATCAATTAAAACAATGAGAAATTTTTAATGATGAATTTGATTTTGGCACGTAACAAGCCAGTTTAAAAGGATGCTTCAATGGGGACCTTCAATGTTACTAAATGAGAAATTCCATAGAAGATAGATGGCTCGTAACAAAGGAAAGGGCGCGGGCACATAAAAAAGACTAAGTTGCAAAGGATGCTTCAAGGAAAAATAAAAACATAAAAAAAAATTCATGCTAATAGCAGAAAATGAATAGCTGATGTTGTCCAAGATAAAGATCATTCAATTCATGAAGCTAATCAGTTAGCTTACCATTTTACCAGAACCAAATATCAGGGCCGTGGTTTTTGGTTCCCTTATTCTCATGATAACGGCAGCAAAACGCTGCAACATAATAATCAAGGACAAAGATCAGCAAATGCTACCTAGATAAAAGTGCACAATCTCTCTGTGAGAAGATAATTCTGGTACCCCAAACAAAAGACATGATTATGAAAAACAAATGCCAGCAACAAGATTAATCTGTTGTTTGTTGTTTAAAAAAACTGGAGCTCCAATATTCTCAGAGCAGGAACACTGTATATATAAATGCAGGGTCCTCCTAATGTTGAGTGAGGAGTGATTGCACTGTCAGATGTTTGGGTTTGGGAACATCTCTTATGTCCCACACCTTTGCTTCTTAGTGACAGAACCCTTCCGTGATGAGGAGAGAGAGAGAGAGAGAGAGAGAGAGAGAGAGAGAGAGAGAGAGAGAGAGAGAGAGAGATGAACAATTTCCCACCTTGGGGTTATACTCTGCATTACGCGCTTGTAAAGCAATGGCCTTCAGGTCCAATTTGCAGCCTAAATTGACCGTAGAAACAATATTCCTGGGAACATAAGATCATCATAAGAATATAGATAAACAGTCATATAAAGTTAAAGAAACTAAAGCCCTAATGAATTACAAAGATAGCCCCACGAAAGAAGTGGTGATCCGAACTTTACCACCACATTTGGAATTATCTAGTATTTCCTTTTTATGAGAAAGAACGCCCAAATGTTCTTGGAAATAATTTGATTTTACAATAAATTCTATTACAAATATTTAAAAACAACTAAAGATTTGATTCATTAGACAAGTTGAAAATTGCTTACTCGGGTCAAGTATAAGTGAAAAAGAAAAAGGACTTACTGTAGAGTAGGGATTATTCCTGAAGGGTGTCTGGCGAGATCAACTGGTTGACTTCCTTCCAAGTTCTGCTCTGCCATATATCTCCTCTATAATTTGATTACTGCATATATTTTAAAAAGAGGTCGCAGAACTACAGTCAGTCATTCTTTTCCCAATTAAAAAAAATTAAATCAAGGTGGTCCATAATTATAAATTCCCAAATACGTACATAAACACATCCACTATCACTGTTTACAAGAATGATATAACATGAACTGAAGGAAAAAAGGAATCATAACTTCCGGAAATAAGTTGCCAAATACATACACACTTTCACCCAAATGTAACTTCGGTTTATGGTTATATAACTGGGTTAGCATTCGTCTACCATTCTTTCAAATCAAAAAAGAAAAAAAAAAGAACCAACAAGGCAGCAGATATGGCCACGGAAAAAATGATGTCAATAGCTCTTTAAAGAAACAGATCAAACTCCACATTTACCAAATATATCCAATACAACCACATCATTTCAAAGACGTAGCAAATATGATGTCAATAGTTCTTTAAAGATACGACCCATTAAGAGTCATGACTAATTCATTCAAAATATAAACCAGAAGAAACCCAAACACCAAACCAAATTTCCCAAAATTTCCTACTTCTAAATATTGGATCTTTGCGTCTTTAAGGAGAGAGAGAAAGAACCAATGAAAAAAGAGAGAAGAGAATAACATAAAACAAAAACAAATCCAGAAAACCCAGTTCGATATCACAATCAGATAAACTCCTCCATCATCTAAATAACCATCAAAATTGGCATCTCTCAGACTCTCACCAATACCCAGATGAAAAATAAACAACCCAGAAACAGTTCTTCACAAACCCATAACAAAAATATCAAAAAGAGAATACCCATATCTCCAAAACGCACAAAAACACACAAAAACCTCACTTTTCTGATCCAAGAACCAGTTTTTCAAGCACCCAACTAAAAAATTCAACAGATCTAATAATAACCCAAGGCCTATTTATACAATGAGAGAGATTGAGAAATAAAAAAATCCATGTTTTATCTGAAATCAATTTGATTTGCCAAAAAACCTAGAATCCCAATCCCATCCCAACCCACAAAAAAACAAAAAAAAAGTTCAATCTTTCAATCACCCATCAACACCCATTTGAAAAAAACCGCAAAAGGACAAGCCTTTTCAAATACCCATCTCAAAAAAATCAACAGATCCAACAACCAAGAACACAAATCCAACTTACAAGGTGGTTTTTTCAATTCGAAATTCCTTTTGAAGGGGGGAATTCATTATTTATACCTGATTTGAGAGTGTGTGAGAGGGAGATTTTGAACTGTGTTTGCTTTTATATAAGAGAGAGAGAGCGATCGATATTGGGTTCTTATACGATCGAGAGAGAGAGAGATTTGGGATTTATATGTGGAGGGGATGGGGAGAGACTTTTTTAGGTCTCGCTTTTGTATCCTTTCTTTGGTTTATATTGGGACCATTGATAGTCCACGGGCTATGACCGGTCAGTACTGACAAAACCGGGTGTTAGCGGTTGCCAAGGCCAGTGATTCGGATCAACCCGATTACACGGACATTCTTTGGCTCACGTGCTCCTTCACGCGGTTAAGGGTTCAACCTGGCCTGGTTAAATATGACCCAATTTGATATTGAACGCTGATACACCCAGTTCATTTTACAGTCTATCTTACAGTCTCATATGCTATGATAACGTGGTATATATTGAGCTATCATAGCGCATGAGTTTCTATCATTGTGTTTGGCGTAAATTTTTTTTCATTTTTTTAATTTAAAAAAAAATACGGTAATGTATTTCAGTATATAATTTATTTCATATAATAGCATACACGTCAATTGGAGAGTGCATGATTTTTAAATAAAAAAAACTCAATGTGGACTGCAATGAGAGTTGAACATATCATTTTCCTTTGATATTTGTACGAATTAAATTAGGATTTTAGATTTTAGTGTTGGGGTTCAACCCAAATTCGAATCGAAACAAACTCAAATTTGTGTTGGTTTGAATTGGGGGTTAGAAAACTGGAATTTTATCTGAACCAAAAATAAGGAGTGATGAATTTAAACGTTCTAAGTTAAATTTTAATTTGTTAATTATTGAGATAACATTTAAATTTTCCAGGTTATTTTTATGTAGAATAGATAAATTATATTGTTCATCTCTCTATTGTTTAAATAAAAATGTTTATTATTTTCATTTTTTTTTTTGCGCATAGCATTGGCTCTTGATGAGTTTTTATTGTATAAAATAATAATATATATATTTTTAAGTCAATCCCGAATCAAATCCGATGAGTTGGGTTAGTGTTGAGCTTCTCGCGTTTCAGTGTTGGGTTGGAGTTGGGTTTGAGTTGTCTTCCTTCAACATCATATTGAGTTTAGGACTTTGGGTTCAACTTCAACTCCTGCCCGACTTGCAACCATACTCTTCGAGGTAAGGACTAATCCTCTGAAAGTCTGCACTAATCCATTCGAAAGTTTTCTTACGGATACCTGGGTAATCAAGGGTGTGAATCGAACATATGCTAAGGGGAGTAAATTTATGATGCTAGCCAACTCACAAAGACCCTAATGAATACCTCTACATGAATTTTGATATATAAGATTCATTTAAACCTGTTTAATTTATGCGCCCTCCAATTTAAACACCTTAATATTTTTTGGAACTATCCTTTATTAAAATTTCTTTAATTTAGAAGCTCACCATCTCAAGAAAATTAAATATTTTTCTTTATCGCTCGTAGAAAAGAGGAGATCACGACCATTAGTAGGCCCGGCCCTAAGATTTATCTAATGGGATTGGGCACTAAGTGAATTCATGAAATGGGGGCCCAAAAAAGAAAAATAATAGTGAGTAAAAACACAATTAATCTTTAAAAAAAGAAAGAAAGAAAAATAAAAATAAAACAAAAAATACGTTACCAGATAAGAAAAACGATTATTAATTAAGTTTTCTTTTTTAATGAACAATAAAAAAAGAAAAAAACAAACTCCGTGAAATGTGGGATCTGTTGATGAAAATAGTACATTCATAGTAAATTCAGATGCAAAATTAAATTCCTATAAAAATAAAAAAATTTAAATAAGTTATCAAAAACTAAAAAAGTATAATAAAAACAAATATACGATCATTTTTAAAAAAATTAAAAAATATTAAATCTTAATCCTAAAAGTAAAACAGGTTTAATACCATCTTATTTTAGAGATTTATTGTCCTGTTTGGAGTAGGAAGCTAGGTAGTTTTTACTTGGGTCGTCTATCCCTAGGGCCGGCTCTGGTCATCAATCAAGTAGACCGAGGCAGCGTGAAAGATTTGGCTTAACTTCCTTTGGGAATTTTTTTTGCTTTTCATTTCATTTTTAACTTCATTGTTTCCTGAACTGGGGATGGATGTCAATTACAAACATAAAGTGGTGCTAGATTTTGTTTGTTTGGCAATGTATATTTAGGGCTGGTAAACGAACCAAGCCGCTCGGGCTCAGCTCGGTTTAAGTTCGTTCAGGTTCGTTTAATTAGACAAACGAACGAACTTGAATAATTTTTAAAGCTAGGTTAGGCTCGGGACCTGGATTGAACTTCATTTTGTGTTCAAACTCGACTCGTTTATGTTATAAAAAACTTAATTAAAGCTTAACTAAACTCATTTGTAAAATCAGATCATTAATCAATACAAAATTATTTTGAGAAAAACATTGTTTTTAAGAGTTTTTCCATCTTTGGTTTCAATGTTGAAAAATCACAACTTTAGACTTCTGATTTTTTTTATGATTGTTATATTGTCATAATAGTATATGTTGTTTCCTTCATATTTTTTTAAAAAAAATTTAAGGTTTTTTTAAAAAATATATACTCGAAAGAAAAAAAAACGTATTTTTGTTGCAATTTTTGTTGCAAAAGTGATCACACGAATGACTCTTCCCAATATTTTTCATTGAATATCTACTTTTCCGGTGTTTCTTATCTCCGGGATAAACAACTAATCAAGTATAACTAACAATAACAATGGAATCATTTATCTTCTGTTTGATAATTTTTTAGTTATTCTCATTTCGTAAAGTTTTACTTGTTCTGTTGACCATCAATGAGTCATGAATAAAATATGTAAAAGGATTAAAACGTAAAAAAGGTGTTGTTATTCCCACCACCTAGAATGCACGACACAACCCAATATTACCAAAATATCTGATTTGTTATAAACTAAGTAGAATATAAACACAAGAATACATAAACAAAACACTCAAGCAAATAGAGGTGAGAAGTAGAGAGAGATATTTTATTCACTATGTGTTGGTTGTGGAATACATGAGAGACCCCTCTATTTATAGGGTGCATGGAGGAATTCCAAAGGTGAGAAGTTACAAGTTCATAGAGGTGAGGGGGTACATAGTGGGGTGATTAATAGTGGAGGTTATGGAGTTGAATGAGAGGGGTTATGGAGTTGAAGAGTGGGGGAGGTTATGACTAGGTGGAGTGGTGGGTATCCACTATATTCACAACACTCCCCCTTGGATGACCACCACGCTAAGATAATTGCCTCATTAAAACCTTGCTTGGAAAACCCAGTGGGAAAAAACCAAAGCGAAGGAAAAAGAGTACAATGTAACTTAATCGTATAATGGTGTATGCGTTTAACACTGCCTCGTTAAAACCTTGCCAGGAAAACCCATTGGGACAAAACCTAGGCGAAGGAAAAAGAGTACAGTTCGCAAAATGTCATCAAAAAAATTACTCCCCCTCATAAGTACAAGATTTCAAGAATTTTGGTCGCTAACTCGTCGCATCCCGATGTTATACACCAGCTTCTTGAATGTTGACGTCGACAAAGCTTTAGTGAACAAATCTGCAAGATTGTCCTTTGACTGAATTTGTTGAACATCAATTTCATGTCTCTGCTGGAGCTCATGAGTGTAAAAGAATTTTGGAGAAATATGCTTCGTTCTATCACCCTTGATATATCCCCCTTTGATTTGAGCAATGCATGCTGCATTGTCTTCATAAATAGTTGTTGGAACATCTTTAATAAGAGATAGTCCGCATGCAGTGCGAATATGATGAACCAAAGACCTTATCCACACGCATTCCCGACTTGCTTCGTGGAGTGCAAGAATCTCAGAGTGGTTAGAAGACGTGGCGACCAAAGTCTGTTTCGTAGATCGCCAAGAGATCGCTGTGCCACCGCAAGTGAATACATACCCTGTTTGTGAGCGAGCCTTGTGAGGATCTGAAAGATATCCTGAATCTGCATAACCCTTCAATTGTGCACCATTATTAGAATCCTTTGCATAGAATAGGCCCATGTCTGACGTTCCACGAAGATAACGAAAAATGTGCTTCACACCATTCCAATGCCGTCGAGTTGGTGCAGAACTAAATCTAGCCAATAAATTAACTGAAAATGCAATGTCAGGTCTAGTGCATTGGGCTAAATATAATAAGGCACCAATTGCACTAAGATAAGGTACTTCAGGACCAAGAAGATTTTCATCATCTTCTTTCGGACGAAAAGGGTCCTTCTTTGGGTCAAGTGACCTTACCACCATAGGAGTACTTAATGGATGACATTTGTCCATATTAAAACGCTTCAGGGTTTTTTCAACATATGTTGTTTGATGAACAAGTATCCCGTTTGAACTCCGCTCAATCTGCAGGCCGAGACAATATCTTGTTTTTCCAAGATCTTTCATTTCAAACTCTTTTTTTAGATATTCGGAAGCCTTTTCGAGCTCTTCAGGAGTCCCAATTAGATTAATATCATCAACATATACTGCAATAATGGCAAATCCAAGTTCCGTTTTCTTAATAAATACACAGGGGCATATTGGATCATTGACATATCCTTCTTTTATTAAGTATTCACTAAGACGGTTATACCACATTCGTCCAGATTGCTTTAATCCATACAAGGATCGTCTTAGCTTGATTGAGTACATGTTTCGTGGTTTTGCTTCAGGCAATTTTAGTCCTTCAGGAACTTTCATATAAATGTCGGTATCTAATTTTCCATATAAATATGCAGTAACCACATCCATTAGATGCATGTCAAGTCCTTCTGAGACTACAAGACTAATTAAATACCGAAATGTGATTGTGTCCATCACAGGAGAATATGTCTCTTCAAAATCGATCCCAGGTCTCTGCAGGAAACCCTGTGCCACAAGACGAGCTTTGTATCTAACAATCTCGTTTCTTTCATTTCGTTTTCTTGCGAACACCCATTTACATCCTACTGGTTTAACACCTTCAGGGGTTAGGACTACTGGTCCAAATACTTGGTGTTTTGCAAGTGAATTCAATTCTGTTTGAATAGCAGCTTTCCATTGTGGCCAACAATTTTTTCGTCTGCATTCATCCACTGAACGTGGTTCTGAATCATCATATGAAATGATTTCTGTAGCTACTGCAAAAGAGAATATATCATCAACAAGCACTTGCTTTCGATCCCACAATATTTGTGAATTTGCGTAATTTATGGAAATTTCTTCATTTCCATGTACTTGATCTTCATGTACGGGTATCACTTCAGGGACGTCAGTCTCTTCGGGGACTTGTGTCACTTCAGGGACTTCTTCTGTAGGATTTATTATTGTGAGTCTTTCAAGTGTTTCATGCTCTTCTAGAGAATTATTCTTCATTGTTTTTCTCCTTCGGGGAGCCGAATCTTTTGAGCCTATAGGTCTTCCACGCTTCAGGCGTGTCTTTGTTGATTCATTAGCCGGCATATTAACAGTTTTTCCTATTGGAATATCAATCCGAGCTGGAGTATTAGCAGCTGGAATATGTGATTTCATCACTTTTGCTGCATCATTAAATGCATCTGGCAATTGATGCGCAATTCTTTGAAGATGAGTGATTCTTTGCACTTCAGTTTCACATTGATTAGTGCGAGGATCAAGATGATCCAAAGATGGAGTTTTCCAAGTAAGTTCACGTCGTTCTTCTGGCGACGGATTTTCTCCCCCTAACGACGGGAATATTGTCTCATCAAAATGACAATCCGCAAATCGAGCGGTAAAAACATCTCCTGTCAATGGTTCAAGATATCTTATAATAGAAGGAGAATCAAATCCTACATAAATTCCCAATCGACGTTGAGGGCCCATTTTAGTTCGTTGTGTAGGGGCAATAGGAACTTGTACAGCACAACCAAAAATACGAAGATGTGAAATATTTGGTTGATGACCCAATACAAGCTGTAAAGGGGAATATTGATGATAAGCAGTTGGCCGAAGGCGAACTAATGCTGCTGCATGCAATATAGCATGACCCCAAGCTGAAAGGGGTAATTTTGTCCTCAAAAGCATAGGACGTGCAATTAGCTGAAGATGCTTAATAAATGATTCAGCTAATCCATTTTGGGTGTGCACATGAGCAACAGGGTGTTCAACATCGATTCCATGCGACATACAATAGTCGTTAAAAGTTTTCGATGTGAATTCACCAGCTCCATCAAGGCGTATTGACTTTATAGGATAATCCGAAAAATGAGACTGTAATCGGATTATTTGAGCAAGTAGTCTTGCAAATGCAGCATTCCGAGTGGATAATAGACAAACATGCGACCATCTAGCAGATGCGTCTATTAATACCATAAAATACTTGAATGGTCCACATGGGGGGTGGATTGGGCCACATATATCCCCTTGAATTCTTTGCAAAAATGTTGGTGACTCAACATTGACTTTTGTAGGGGATGGTCTAACTATCAATTTTCCTTGTGAGCACGAAGTGCATTGATAGTGATTAGGTAAAAGAATCTTCTGGTTCTTTAACGGATGCCCAAATGAATTATCAATTATTCGACGCATCATTGTAGACCCTGGATGCCCGAGACGATCATGCCAAAGCGTAAAAATATCTGAATCATAGAACTTCTGGTTCATTACAGTGTATGATTCGATTGTTTTTATGGTTGTATAATACAACCCGGATGAGAGAGCATGAAGTTTCTCTAATATATGCTTTTGGCCTGAAATAATTGAAGTAATGCATAAATACTCCATATTATTTTCACTTATAGTCTCAATATGATATCCATTAAGACGGATATCCTTAAAACTTAGCAGATTTCTTCTGGATCTTGCTGAATATAATGCATCATTAATACAAAATTTTGTACCTCCTGGTAATATTATATTTGCTCTTCCGGAGCCTTCAATTAAGTTTGTAGTACCAGAGATGGTATTAACATTTGCATTGATTAATGTCAATGTCGAGAAATATGTTTTATTTCGTAGGATCGTATGCGTTGTTGCGCTGTCTGCAAGACAGATGTCACCAACCATAGCCATTCTTGTAAAAAGAAAAATGAAATAAATAAGATAAATATAGAAAACATGAAATTGCATTTTATTGAAATAAAACAAAGTACATAAAAAAAGGAAGGAAAATTACATAAAATAAATGCTAAAAAGAGAAATATTAGTTGATGTGGACATTTCCATCATCAATTATATGACCAATGTTGCCATTAGAATTAGCAAAGAAATCAGATACATCCAAATGAGTAATATCTGATGGGCCAACATGGTTTACGGGGTCAACAAAATTTACTTCGACATTCTTTCCCTTGTCTGTGATTGATGCCTGATAAAGGTCAACCAAATGTCTTGGCGTACGACAGGTACGTGACCAATGTCCTTTACCACCGCATCGATAGCATGCAGTCTCATTATTTTTTGAAGGTTTGTTCATCAAACATTTTCCTTTGTTGTGATGTCCTTCATTCCACTTCTGGTGGTTGGAGTTGCTATCTTTATGAACCTTGTAATTTCGATTGTCATTTCTACCACGACCTCGTCCTCGTCCTCGGCCACGTCCACGACCACGTCCACGGCCACGGGTAGACATCGTGGATGCGTTTGCTTCAGGCATTGATGCATTTGCTTCAGGCAGTGATGCAGAACCAGTTGGACGTGATGCATGATTTTTCAATAAAAGTTCGTTGTTTTGCTCGGCAACAAGGAGGCATGAAATTAATGCCGAGTATTTGTCAAATCTTCGCTCTCGATACTGCTGCTGCAGGAGCACATTCGAGGCATGAAAAGTAGAATATGTTTTTTCTAACATATCCTCGTCTGTCACCTTTTCACCACACAATTTTAGTTGTGAACTAATTTTAAAAAGGGCAGAATTATAATCAGCAACAGATTTGAAATCTTGCAATCGCAAGTGCATCCAATCATACCGAGCTTTGGGGAGGATGACAGTCTTTTGATGATCGTATCGATCTTTCAAGCTCTCCCAAAGGGTAAGAGGATCTTTCACCGTGAGGTACTCGCTTTTGAGATCCTCATGAACATGGTGGCGAAGGAAAATCATTGCTTTTGCGCGGTCCTGCAGGGACTCTTGATTTCCTTTCTTTATCGTGTTGCCAAGGTTCATGGCATCAAGGTGGATTTCCGCATCGAGTATCCACGAGAGATAGTTGTTGCCCGAAATGTCAAGTGCGGTGAATTCAAGTTTTGTAAGATTCGACATGGTAGATATCTCTATAAGAAAAATGAAGTAATGTCACCACATGTATCGAAAATATAAATAAAAATATAAACAATAAAACTTGAAGCATTAATTGTTTACCTTAAATAGTATAGGTTCGGCAACAAGTATTTGCAATACTAGCATATTTGGATAAACCATAATAATTTTTAAAAATTATGGATTTACTAAAAATTCATACAAAAGGGACTATCTTTATTTTTTTTTTAAAATGTGCACTATCCACTAAAAATATGTCCACTTTTAATAGAATAAAAAAATGCATTCATAAATACTATATATCTCAACTCATTAAAATCAAGATAGTGATCTATCAACAAGATTATTAAATAAAGTATACCTATCCGATTAAGAATGCACTACAATGGCATTGTCAGAACTACCATTTCTAGAAAAGAGAATTTGGGAATATATGCTCTAACCAAACTTTGTGTCAATTTGACAAGAAAGCATCAGAAAGTCGTTCAAAACATTTTCTAAAAACTAGCCTATGTGCAGAAGATTTGATGATGCTAATTAATGAAATATATAGAGAATAGGTGGAAGATGGGATACTATGCCATAGAAAATGCATTCTTAAAACAAATCTATAAAAGAATATAATGCATAGGCATGTAGCATAGAGTAAGAATACTCATTTTTCTTTGTTAAAAAAAATCATAAAATTTTCTACCATGTTATACATAAAATATAAGATAAAATCATGATGATTTGAACATCATGAACTCACCAAAATACAAACCTCTTTGATGAAGTAGACTAGAGCGTCGTCGTGCTGATAACGTGTTATAAACTAAGTAGAATATAAACACAAGAATACATAAACAAAACACTCAAGCAAATAGAGGTGAGAAGTAGAGAGAGATATTTTATTCACTATGTGTTGGTTGTGGAATACATGAGAGACCTCTCTATTTATAGGGTGCATGGAGGAATTCTAAAGGTGAGAAGTTACAAGTTCATAGAGGTGAGGGGGTACATAGTGGGGTGATTAATAGTGGAGGTTATGGAGTTGAATGAGAGGGGTTATGGAGTTGAAGAGTAGGGGAGGTTATGACTAGGTGGAGTGGTGGGTATCCACTATATTCACAACATGATTTTGTTTTTTATTTTGAAAACCACTAAACTCACCAACCGAAAAAAAAATTAAAACATTTGACATTCTCGACAGCTATAGAAATTTCTGTTTCGACGAGGTGTTGTCAGAGGTCAACGAAGAGGTGGTCAACTCATTTCAACTTCGCTCGACAGAACATTTGTCGAGCTAGACAGAAACACACACGATTTAAGCTTCACCATTGTTTTTTGTTCCCCATCTATAATGTTTAATTAGTTAAGTTGATTCCCAATACTTTAGCAGACTTGTAACATTATGACCATTCAACTGTAAAACAATAATTGTTATTTTATCCGAAAACGAGCACTTCTAATGATTCATTTTAGCGTGCGGTTATAGCCACCCCATAAGTTATCATACCCACCCATAAAAAATTGATTTATCGTGTATCAAACCTATCTCACGAGTTCAACATAGACGATGTATTCTGTGTTTAAGATTGTTCTTCGACATGAATTGTGTCGATCGAGAACCAGAAACCTTATTTCCAGTTCGACATAGACGATGTCTTATATATTTAAGGTGGTTCGATATAGATTATGTTGACCGTGAATGATAATGTACGTATGGTGTAATAATTTTTTTTGCTCTATTTTAATACGCATGTATATGATAACCTACATTCATTTAGGTGTATGACGATTGTTTTTTGCGGTGTCATTAATCGAAAAAAACATTGGAGGTCTGGAATGTGTTGAACGAATCATTGACCTTCATGAACAAAATCAAACAAAGTGATATGTGGCTATTGGTTTTAATATATCAATCACAAACAATGTGTATCCCACTTTTATTTTCTAGATTCATGAGATAAACATGTTAGTGATTGTATCACAAATATTATAATTCAATAAGATTTTATTACATCAATGATTTTAATACTTTATTATTAAAGTAAATCTAAGTTGTTAATATAAGAGTCAACCTGGCATCAATTTATCAACAGTAACTACGTCGATCATATATCAAAAATTTCTGGTCTCTGTTCGACATGATCCATGTCGAACTAACTTAAACACATAAGACATTATTTATGTCGAACGGGAACGAACTAAATTTTTTAGTTTCCAATCGACATGATCCATATCGAACCACCTTAAACAAAGAATACATCGTCTATGTCGAATTGGAATTAAAATGTGACAAAGATTTTTAGCTCCCAACTACATGATCCATGTCAAATAATTTTAATCACAGAAGACATCGTCTATGTCGAACTCGTGGAGTGAGTTAGATATAAGATTTTTATTTAAATAAATGGGGTGGGTAGGATAAGTACTGGGGTGGCTATAACCACGCCCTTCATTTTATTGGAGTTTCCAATTAACATTTGCATATAAGATAACATAATGTATGCACTAACCATTATCTTTGTAATTCTCTTTGTGAAATGACTGAAAAGCACATGATGCCATGATGGTATTATAATTTAATTGTGTTTGATAGAACCTCAGAAAAGGAAGACTCAATTACATCCTTTACTACCAGAACACTAATATAGGAAATGGTGTAAGGATGTGGAAGATGAATATATCATGTAGTCGATGTCTGTTGCCTTGTCTTGATATGAGTTTCAGGAAGAGGAATATATAATGTAGTCACTGTCTGTTGCCTTGTCTTGATATGAGTTTCAGGAGGGTCTAATTTGTATATGAAAAGGAGAGTTGTCTAATCTAGCCAAGTACGTGTCTCTGAAAATTTTTAGTGTTTAAACCCCATATGACCACTAAAATAATTTTTGTGGTTGTGTGAATGTGATTGTGAAATGTAAATGTGCATTTTTAAAGTACCAAGTCCCCAAGGAAACTATCGAGTGGATCAAACACCAGTCGATTCATTTTTTGTCAATCCGAAAGCTCTCGTTCGACAAAAACACTGCCAAACGTTTTAAACACATTTTTGACAGAGTGATTGTCGAACATTATTATTAATGATTGTTGAGAGTGTCCTTGTCGAACTGGAAATCAAATTTCGACATTGGACCTATCGAAATCAAAATTCAAGTTTATTTAATCAAATTAAAAAGTTTCTTTTATAAAATCATATTGTTGCAGCCCATATAAAAATTATGCATACAATCATATAGGTCTTATATTCCCCACAAGCGTTCAAAGACTAGTCAAATTGAACTTAATAAACCTTTGAAACATATTTAAGAGTATATTTGATAATTAAAACATTGTAACAAAACTCATGTTATTCCTTAAACTTCTTTAAAAATTAAAGCAACATCATAAAACCTTCAAAAACATACTCGTCTCTTTCCATAAACCCTAAATCAGATAAAGATAAAATCAGACAGTACTGGTCATTACGATATGTTGTTGTTGTAGCTCGGCACACCTTTTTATCTCCGCCCATAGGTCATGAACCAGATGCTCCAGCGATACACCATGGATCCAACGGTGCTCCCACACATTGTCTACGAGAGTCCTCATTTTGGATATTTTGCAACTAATCAAACATTTAGAATAAACGTGCAATATAAAAAGAAATATAACAAGCCACATGGTCATTCCCATGATCTCTTGTCGTTTAAAACAGTGATGAATGGCAACCACTAGAACCTCAAAAATCAAAGCCACAACATGAAAAACTGAGATTCCGAAGAACGGGGGCCAGTGAAAACCTTCCATCATCTTATAACAATCCTATCTAGACCATTTCGAAAACTAGACCCACTAATCATATATGAACCATTTGGAAAACTAGACGCACTAATCAGACAACTTCCGCAAGTATCCCCATGAATGTCAACACTATCGACTTGTTGTGTTTCATGGATCCCATGCTTGCTATAGCATAAACAATGACAATCGACAATGCAACATAAGAACAAAGCATGGCGGAACCAAATAGAAATTTTTTAAAACCATTTCAAAATGCTTAGGAACCATTTTGAAATTTTTTAGAAACCATTTTGAAATGCCGCAATAAAATGCTTTTCAATTAATAAGGTGTGGTGGAAGAGAGAACATTGAAAGAAAAAAATCAATTAATATTGGGTTGGTGGAAGAGAAAAGTGCTGTTGAATTTATTTTCACTTTTTCCACCAAAAAAAAAAAGAGGATGTCTGAGGAAAACTCGACAAGCCACATTGAAAGGCTTTTCAATTAACATAGGGTGGTGGATGAGAGAAAATTGAAAGGCTTTTCAATTAATATAGGGGTGGTGGAAGATAGAACATTTCAAGGCTTTTCAATTGCTATTGATATTTAGATAAGTTTGGAGGATGTGTGATTGGATGAGAGAGATTGCTATTTTAGATTAGGGTGATCATCCTTTGACACAGTCAGTATTGGAAGAGATATTAATAATTAATTGTTATTGATATTTAGATAAGTTTTGAGGGTTTGTGGTTGGGAGAGACATATTGCTGTTTTAGATTAGGGTCATCCTTTTCATATTTTTATTTATTTATTCTATGGGATGTTGATAAATTTTGAATCTTATCTCAATCTTATCTAATTCAATTGATCTAATTTCAAAATTCAGATAAACCTAAAAAAAAATTAAATTGAAATTTCTTTTAGCAATTTTAATTGATAATTTTGAGATAAGATTTAAATTGAAAAAATATTTTAATTTTAATAGATAAAATTGAGATAAAATTAAATTTTAAGAATAAATTATATTATGATGAACATGGGTGGAAAGAAGCGTGATTCTCCTCCAAAAACAATAAAATTAAAATTAAAAAAAACTCAGCCAACGCTGATAGAAGGTTACTCTATAGTTAAAATTGGGACTAGGTTAAATGTGCAATTAAAAAATCAGTGTTATTTTAAAAAAAATTCCTTCAAATTATGATACTTAGGTAAGATAGTGGTTAAGGTTAATCAGTTCACAAATTGCAAATGGAAAAAGGGGTGAAGTTAAGCCTTTAGATGCTGCTGCTCATTACTCTGTTGTGATTCACAACCTTCAAATAATTATTTCATTTTGAGGGTTCATTAACAGAAAAAACACCAATTTTTTTTTTAATGTATATTAGTCAAGTGAATGTAAATTCATTTTTTTTTATTTGAATCAGCTAAAGAATTTTTTGTCAATATTCACAATTATTAATTTAATAATAGGCCATGTTTAATTAAATTTATATATTTTATTTTTGTAAATCTCAAATGATGGTAAATTATGACATTATTTAGTAGATACATTAATTTTGTTTGTATCAGTGTCTAAATAACCTAATTCTATGTACCAACAAACGTAATCTTTAGAAACACCTATAGGGGCATATTTCTTGAGGAACAATCAGGGGTGATAAATGAGTCGAATGAGTCAAGCTTTGACATGTTCAAGCTCGGCTCGTTGATAAACGAGCCGAGTCGAGTCAAGCTATGCTCGCGAGCCTAGTGTTCTTCTTCATTTTAGGGTTTTTAGGGGTTGAAAATAAAATTTTAGCCTAAAAGAGCCAAGCTTATGAGCCTAAACGAGCATAACTTTGTATTGATTTAATGTTCTGATTTTACAAAGGAGTTGAATCAAGTTTTAATTAAGTTTTTTATAACACAAATGAGTCAAGTTTGAACACAAAATAAAGCTCGATCCAGGTCTCGAGCACCGAGCTTTAAAAATTATTCATGCTCTCTCATTTGTCTAATTGAATGAGTCCGAACAAGCTCAAACCAAGCCAAGTCCAAGCGGCTTGGTTCATTTACCATCCCTAGGAACAATACATTATTACAATTATTTAATAGGATTGGACCAAGTTATTAGTTGTCTTATTGATTTTATTTTATTTTTCATTTAAAACAATTTTTAGATCATTTGAACAAATACGGGTTAAATCTCTTTTCACTTTGTAAGAAGCAAAATATATTATGTTTGATAGTATATACTTGATCAAAAAATTTAAATTGCATGGATTGCAAAAGTAACCACATGAATGACTCTCCCTAATATTTTTCATTTTATATCTACCTACATTCAGGTGCTCCTCATCTCGGATAATAACTACTCCAGTATACATAATTATACCAACTGAATAAGTTATTTTCTGTTTAATTATGTTTTTAGTTATTCTCGTGATAAAATATAATAATAAAGCTTTTCTTATTCTGTTACCATGGATAAGATGTGAAAAAAATGTAAATAAGTTGTGTATGAAGGTTAAAAGTAAATGAATGATTTGACATGTGATGTGATTCATTTTTATTTATAATAGGTGCTAATAACAATTTATATTATGGTTAAAGACATTTGAGTCCCTGTATATATCTATAAACCCATATAAGTCATTGCAAACTTGGAGTCGAACATACAAGTCCTTAACTACCGTGGTTAGTCAATTTAGTCTCTGGGTTAACCTTTTATTCAATTTAATAGTATATTCTCATAATATTCTATTTGTGTGAAATTAAACATCCATACAAATCACATAAAAAATAGAAAAATTATATATATGTATATATATATATATGGTCGCGATTACGTGCGGTGTGCGGTCGGTGCGGTTTACGACGTGAGCCGTTCGATCGCGGGTCCATCGCATCCAACGGTCGACGTGAATCGCACCCGACCGTCCGATGCGATGGACCCGTGATCGACGGTCCGTGATCGCTGCCGCACCCGCCGTTCGCCGCACGTAATCATCCCTCTATATATATATATATATATTTAAATGACCATTTTGCCCTTGATCAAACTCATTTTCACTTTCTTGTTCTTTTGCGGATTTTGATGTTATTGTTGCGTACTACTGCATTTTTTTTTCTTCTATTTCGAGCAATTGTAATTGTGAGGATGATTTTTATTTATGTATTGTATTTAATATACTATAGATATTACTTAGACTTTTTATTTTATATTTTGATGGGGGTGATTATACAAATTAAAATGCTCCTATTAATGACTAGGTTGTGCATTGTGAAGCGAGGGTATGATAGTAAAATCACTCCCATGGTTAATTTTAACCATGATAGGTTAATAATGATTTAACAGTAGGGATGTATTAGACATTTTCTATGTTTATAGGGATGTAATTGTCCTGCTTCAAGTTTACAAGGACTTATATGGATTTATAGATGTTTATAGGGACTTAAATGTCTTTGACCCTTTATTTTATTAGTGGAAAAGATTAAGTGAAGTAACACAATTTTAAAGAGATTTTGAATTTTATACTCAAACATTATGACATAGTATCCACGTATTCACTGCAAACAATGTATTTCATTATACCAAGTATACACATATATGTTGTTAAAAATGAAAAAAAAATTGTGAAGACGGTAATAAGAATTATTAAACATAAAAAAGAACCATCCCACAGTAAATGTCAATTTTTGGGTGGAAGAACCAAACATTCAAAAAGACTGAACCTTTTGGGATAATTGTTAATTAACATACTCTTTAGAGAGCCTAAAAATCTCTAATTGTTCCAGAGATACAACTAGACATGCGATTCCGTCGACTCTCCGAAGTACGATCAAGTGGAGTCCTCGAACCAAATCTTTGTGTTGTCGATGCCCAAAATGGAACAGATAATGCTTGATTAAGATCAATGGATAAGAAGTATTTTTGGGAGTAGAGTATATGGAATGGGTGCTTCATTTTATTTTTCTCTCTTTTCCACACTTTTATAGAGAGAACAAGAATTTGTACTTAAATATGAGAGGAACAAGGATGAAACGTTCACACATTGAAATCACACAATAAAGCAAAAAATGTTTCGGAGGTAATTGACCCATTTGAAACTCATGCATTCATTAGTAATTCATGCATGCAGTATGACCCTAGAAAAGAATGCAATTATTAGATGGGTCGGTTACAACTCATTATAGAAGATTGGATTATGTATTTTGGTCAAAATTCCAACACTCTTTGTTAGAGGTCCTATATACTCGGATGACTTTTTCTTCTGGCGCATATAATTGTATATAACCCATAGCAATTTTTAGGATGATTTTTGGGGCTCGGTGTATCAAAGCGCCTTAAGTTTTCAAAAGCTTGGGTTGTATTTTTTTTTTTGTCACGATGATGCCAATAGATTAAAATTGATAAGGGACACTGGTACACATAATCATTCTTACAGCCTTAAATGTAATTTTATATACCTCGTTAACCATACAACATGCTAGAGGTATATATCTTGTTATTTTTTACATTTGTTAAAAATAGGCCTATTCAATTCGAAATGGAACGATTAAGCATATATCTTATTAAATGATATTTATTTTATATAGAAAAATATAATATAGACATTTATAACTAATCAAGATTTGAAAGTAGGTGGAGGTTTTCTTATTGAGGTTTCGGGTTGCACCGCTCGTGTCCTGAACTTCAACCTCGACCGTTAGCCATTTTCTTTTGTTGTGTTTTTTTCTCTTCTTTCATCTCATTAAACGATATTTACTATTTTAAAAAAATAAAAAATGTGAAAAAGTTCATTTAGGGTTGTATGTAACATTATTCATTGATAAGAGGGGAACTCTAGAACATTAGGCAGTTGTTGAAAACATATGAATATATAGAATTTCCTAAAAAAAAATTAGTGAATGTTTTCATTGAAATCCTAACTCACAATAGAGTATATACATAATCATAGTTCCTCCATGTAACAAAGAAATTATAGAACTGACAATGCACGAGTATGAATATTTGGTTTGAACCAATTGGTAGGAGCATATAGTACTTGTTTATGTGCAGTACTTCCCTGGTGTTCAATCACCCAAACAAGAAGGGAAATGTTAAGATTCAGCCCAATTTTTAGCCCCCACATGTAGCCTGCACTTTTTTTTTAATAATATAATTATTTAATGAGATATGTATTTTTTATTAAATGGTGTTGGTTATCTGATGGGCCTTTGATCTACAAGCTTGTAGTGGAGGAACTATGATTATGTTGAGTTTGAAAACACGTTGAGAAAATATAATTTTAAATAAAGTAATTTAAATAAACTCATTAATCGGATAATATTATGCTTTTTTCAATGCTTGTATTGGTCTTATTTACTTCGTTCTTTGGATTTATAAGAATTCCTTTCGATCAAGGAGTAATAGATTTAGATATATTATCAAAATGGTTAACTCCATCAATAAACCTTTTATATTCCAATTCTGGCGATTCCTTGGATTGGTATGAATTTGTGGATTCCTAGCAAGCTCACTTTATGTAAGTTTAAATATTTTCTATAAATGCATCAATGCAATTTATTGAAGTATATGTTTTATTTTTACAAAAGCATGTAACTTATTAGATAATGTATACTGTTTTAAAAAATTCAAAACACTTGTAGACTATAATTGAGGCACGAAAAGGGACTGTACATAACATTATCCTTTTTGTAATAAAAGATGTGGCTAATTAATTAAGTTTGCTTTTAGGGAGACATTTGGAAACATATTTGTGTTTTTCATCTTTTTAAAATACAAAAGCACGTTCAAACGTGTTTCCAAAGGCCACTGGAGTCTTTGATCTGCAAAGGGACAAATTTATGAAACTGAATCATATGCCTCATTACAGTGGGTGTAGCTCTAGAAGTGGCTAAGGAGATGTAGGGTTGGTAAACGAGTCGAGCCGCTTGGGCTTGGCTCAGTTGAAGGTCATTCAATTAGATAAATGAGTCGAGCTTGAACAATTTTTAAAGTTTAGTTGTAAACGAGCCAAGCCCAAGCTTATACGAGCTCGTTTCGAATATGAATGTTTAGTGATGATTTTCGAATATGAGTGTCTATTTTTTGTATGTTATCTATTTTTAGCATGTTTTAATGGCTGAACGAACTTTTTTGGAGCTAAACGAGCTCGAGCTCGAGTCTTGGTTCGAGCCTACACTCAAGCTTGTTTTACAAACGAGTTGAGCTTGAACATGTCAAAGCTCGGCTCATTCGGCTTGTTTACCACTCCTAACGAGATGTAGAGCTTTAAAACAAGACAAGTGTGATGGAGTTCAAACAACAATGTCCTGATCATTATGGAGAAAATGTTAGACTCAGCCCCATTTTCAACCTCAACGCAATCCACATTATTTTTTATTTGGAAAAAATTATTGTAGATCCCTAAATTCCTCTCAAAATCACAAAAAATCCATGTAAAATAAAAAAATCACCAGCGATCCCTGTGTTTTTAAAAAAGTATCAAACAAACCCTTGTCATGATAAAAAAAAGTCCCTAAAATCTTCTTAAAATCACAAAAAATCTCTACAAAATCACAAAATGTTAGGTCCCCACGGAGGTTTATTCGATAACTTTTAAAAAAAAAACAGGAACCTATAGTGATTTTTCAATTTTACAGGGAGTTTTTGTGATTTTGAAAGGAATCGAGGGAGCGACAACGATTTTTCTCTTATCTAATGAGGTATGTAATTTTATATAAAAAAATACTTCAATAAATTATACAGACCCATTTATATAATGTATAAAAAAAATTTATAATGAGATACATACATAATTACAATGATTGCAGGTGGCTAAAGAGGTAAATGGGGATGAGTGTAACAGAGCTCTTATCCAAAACAAAATTTCTCTAAATTTGAAAGGCTCATTCTTTAGCAACATGGATAAAAATTAGGGAATCTGCATGTGTTACGTACACTTACACCCAATGTCACAAGTCAAAAGGCCTACGCATCTTGAGTAAATTTTAGCAGCCTCGAAACCTGAATTTACAATGGACAAAATGGAAGACATAAATTGCAAGAGCTCCCTCCCTTTGGCCGAACTTGCAAGAATCATCAATCAAAATAATGAACCCCAAAAAAAAACAAACTCCAATTGCTCTTTTGTTAAAAAAAAATTAGAGCCTAACTGAAATAATGGCTTATTTTGACGCCAAGATCATTTCAACTCTAGACTGCTATCAACCAGTTCACGCACACATGAAGAAAGAGACAATTTCGAGAACTGTTGCCTCAAAAGAGATGGAGTTGGTATGAGCCTCCATCACCTCCACCTCCACCAGTAGGAATAGCATAGCCACAGCAGAGATGGAATTTCTATGAGTCCGCGTAGGGCTCCTTTAGTCCACACTCAGAATGATGATCTCGCTTTAGCTGCACTGCATCAAAAGGACAAAATGTTCAGGTTCTACAATAACTTGCCTATGTAATTCAAGAGCCTTGATCATTCATCCCCCAATTTTGAAAACCAAACATACAATCAACTTATGCGGAGCAGACCTTTTACCATTCTTTGTAGGAACGTCCTTTGTTGCATAGTTTGGAAACATTTCCACGCGTTTTATGATCAATCTCATTTGTTTCAAACATGTCTATGAATATAGACGCACTTCAATTATCCAAAAAGAAGCTCTCCCTTCCTTTTCATTGCCAAACTGAATTTCCCTGTAAGATTACCATAATATGGAATGCACAATCGGGGCAGTCCTTATCTTCCTTTCAGAAGAACCACATGCTCTTTTCTTCAACCATACAACTTCAAAACCATCACCGATTTGTTGGAGAAATCCTTCATGGCTTCCGGTTAACCTGAAAATTATAATTTTAGGTTCAAATCCTTCAATTTTGCATTGTCATGCAACCATTTGATTGCCTATTTCAAAAGCCCGTTTTAAAATGACCATCCAACAACATATTAGAAGTGAAATAATTTGATCCATTGATTCTCTTGTAACATCAAAATTTGCAATTCAGTATAAAAGAATTCGTGAGAAATTTGGATAAATTTTAAAAACTTAAAAATAACTCTGGCACACAAAATGACTAATATTTAATCAGCTCCGTGACTTTCAATGATGTCATAACATCAAAACATTACAAAAACCGGTGAGTTCGAATTATAATATTTGAGTTCAGGCAAAATCATTAATAACAGATCAGTCTCATCATTTTTAAGTGTGTAGAATAACATTGACATAGCATTATTATCTCGTAAAGCTCCCTCCTTCCCATTTCAATGGCATCACTATCTTGAGGGATTCCTTCTTCTTAGGGAGACCACTGACCATGGCATAGTTTAAAGTGCGGCCGCACGTACCGGTACGTGCGGCCGCACTTGGTCAAGTGCGCCCCTGGGCGCACTTGACGGGCATGTGCTGCGCACATGCCGCCGATGTGCGGCATGTGCGGCGCACGTGCGCCGCACATGCCGCCCAACGGCTAGTTTCCAACTAGCCGTTGGAAAACATTTTGGGGCTTTTTTTTAGGGTACCCACTATTTAATAGGTCCCATTTGAATCCCAAATGCATCTAAAACAACTCTAACATCTCTCCAAACTCTCACATTCTCAAAACTCTCAAATTTTTCAAATTTCTCAATTCTCAAAACTCTTCATGTTCTTTGAAATTTACCATTTCCACTTGTTATTATAGTGTGTGATTCATTTGGTTTTTTATTGTAGGGGTTATTGAAGAAGGCTTAAAAGGATCTTGAAGGCATTTGGAGGAGATTCTTGAGGAGTTCATCTTTTGTTTGCATCTTCTTATCTCAATATCTTGTGTTTATTTGTTTCACTAGCCATTAAGCTCACTACACAACACTAAACATGTCATCAGCCGCATCTACCCCTTCCGAATTTCCCCTTAGACCCGTTTCCAATGACCCTTGTTGGAAGTATGGCCAATATGTTAGTGCGAATGACAAAAGTAGGATTAAATGCATCTTGTGTAATAATTATGTTGCCACCGGTGGTTTAGCTCGGTTTAGAATGCATTTGATTAGGATGCCCAATTCAAATGCTCGTCAATGCGTGAATGCCACCTCTGAAATAAAAAAAGAAATCCGTGATTATTATGATTCCCAATCTAAGGCTTCTAGAACCAATGCTAGGTATCAAGATCCCTACTTAAGACCAAACACTGAAGTAGAGGATGAAGATGATGATGTTGTTCCCCTCGAATCAAACCCCGGTCCTAGTTCTCGTCCCGATCCATCCCAACCCAAAAAAAGAATACGTGATCGTTCTAGGGGACCTCTTGATAGGATGTTTTCTAGAGGTAGTGAAGTTAATACTAGGAATACATCCCAAACCCAAACATCCATAGAGAGCCACTTCAAAAAGGATGAGATGAATGAGACTTATCGTAGCATTGCACAATTTTTCTATCACGCTGGAATTGCTTTCAATGCTGCTGCTACGGCTCCATTCAAGAGAATGATAAAGAAGATAGGTGATTTTGGCCGAGGTCTCAAACCACCCACCCCATATCAATTGGCCGGACCTTTGTTGGATAGTGAAGTAGAGGCAACAAGGGAATTGGAACGACAATATAGGGAGAGTTGGAAATTATATGGGTGTAGTATCATGGCTGATGGTTGGACCGCACGGGATGGTCGGAAATTTATAAACTTTCTAGCTAATTGTCCCACTGGCACATTATTTATCAAATCTATTGATGCTTCATCACACTCACAAACAGCCACTTACTTGTATAATCAATTTATCAATGTCATTGCACAAGTAGGTCCGGAGCACGTTGTCCAAATTGTCACGGACAACGCCGCTTCTTTCATTTCTGCGGGTGAGCTCCTCCAACAAAGGTGGCCTCACCTATTTTGGACACCTTGTGCCGCACATTGCATTAATTTGATGATTAAAGAAATTTGTAAAGAACACATGCCCACCATAGCTAAAGCACGTATGATTTGTGTACTCATGTATAAACACTCACAACTTCTTCATCTCATGAGGGAGAAGTTAAAAGGAAATCTTGTAAGGGCGGGAGTTACTCGATTTGCCACCCATGTCCTATGTGTACAAAGTCTCTATTTTCATAGACAAGCTTTGAGACAATTAGTCGTTTCTTCCGAATGGAACGATGGACATTGGGCAAGGGGTAGGGAGGCAAAAAAGGTGGTGAGGATAGTCCTTGAAGAAAACTTTTGGAAGAGTGTGCAACAAATAATGAAATTCACAACACCATTGGTACAAGTATTGAGGATGGTGGATGGGGATGAAAAACCCTCACTTCCATATGTTTGGCATGCAATGGAAAATGCAAAGGCCAAGATTAAAGAGAATCTCAACTTTAGGGAAAGAGATTATAGGACTGTAATCTCTATCATTGATAGGAGATGGGAACACCAAATGAGGAGTTCCCTTTATCATGCCGCTTATTATCTTAATCCCGGTCTATTTTATGGTGCTGACAGGAATGAAGTGGAAAACACCCACTTTCGAGGATTCTTGGATGTATTGGAGAAGATGGTCCCGGACGACGCCACACAAGATCTCATAAGCATTCAACTAAACCAATACCGGGACGCGGTGGGCATATTTGGGAGGGACATTGCGAGAAGACAACGAGCTACCGTCAAGCCAACTGAATGGTGGTCTTACTTTGGTGTAGATGTGCCCGAGTTGAAGATGTTGGCAATGAAGATTCTAAGTCTCACGTCTTCAGCTTCCGCGTGCGAACGATGTTGGAGTACATTTGAACAGCTTCACACGAAGAAGAGGAACCGTCTGAAACAAAAGAGGTTGAATGATTTGGTGTATGTCATGTACAACCAAAAACTGAGAGAGCGTTTCTCAAAATTGCATGAGAAGCCCGGATTCTATGATCCAATTAGTACAACTGTTGAAGATGATGAAGAGTGGATTACGGATGCCGGAGAGGAAAGAGTTTTTGATGACGAGGGAGAATGCTTGACATGGAATGAAGTCGAGCGGCAAGCGTTTGGTGATGATCCGGACGACTCACCACCAACAAGAACATATGTTCGTAGAGGAAGCGGGAGTGGATCAAGAAGAAGATCAATTGTAGAGGAAGCGGGAGACCATCAACAAGATGTGCAAGAGGAAGCTGAAGATGAAGATGAAGATGTTCCATTACAAGGCAATGTCACTGGAGAACAGCCCGGTGTCTACATCGACGAGGACGATCCGAACGTGAATGAAGAGGATTTTCCCCAGTGGGTCCGAGAGGGAAATGTTGAGTTTGCCTCCTCTTTACTAGGATATTATTATCAGTAATGTAATCTTAACATTTTGAAGAACCGTATGTAACTGTAATTTGAATGCCTATTACGACTACAATTGTATGATCTTCAGAATTTATTGTTTGATCTCTCTAAGTTTAATTGAAAAACCAAAAAAACCAAAAAAACCCAGGGCCACAAAAAAAACTCAAGAATTTTCTGGGTCAGAATAGCCCACCGTTCGATTACCGTTCGAACTATGTTCGAACGTCAAGAGAACGTTCGTAAGAAGTTCGAACGTTAATTCGAACATCAAAGGGGCGTTCGAACTCCGTTCGAACGGAATTCGAACGTTAAAACTAGGCTCTGACTTCGAACCAAAGTTCGAACGGGTAATCGAACGTTCATTATCCGTTCGAACATCGTTCGAACGTGTATTCGAACGATAAGCGAACGTTCGAATCCCGTTCGAACCACATTCGGACGTCAGAACCACGCTCTGACTTCGAACCTCCGTTCGAACGTTCATTCAAACGTTGCCTATACGTTCGAACCCCGTTCGAACGTTAATTCGAACGATAAGGGCACGTGCGAATCCCGTTCGAACCACATTCGGACGTCAGAACCCCGCTCTGACTTCGAACCTCCGTTCGAACGTTCATTCAAACGTTGCCTATACGTTCGAACCCCGTTCGAACGTTAATTCGAACGATAAGGGCACGTGCGAATCCCGTTCGAACAACATTCGGACGTCAGAACCCTGCTCTGACTTCGAACCTCAGTTCGAACGGGTAATCGAACGTTCATTAGCCGTTCGAACTTAGTTCGAACGGTTATTCGAACGATAAGGGTTCGTTCGAATCCCGTTCGAACTACATTCGGACGTCAGAACCCCGCTCTGACTTCGAACCTCCGTTCGAACGTGTATTCGAACGATAAGCGAACGTTCGAATCCCGTTCGAACCACATTCGGACGTCAGAACCCCGCTCTGACTTCGAACCTCCGTTCGAACGTTCATTCAAACGTTGCCTATACGTTCGAACCCCGTTCGAACGTTAATTCGAACGATAAGCGCACGTGCGAATCCCGTTCGAACTACATTCGGACGTCAGAACCCTGCTCTGACTTCGAACCTCAGTTCGAACGGGTAATCGAACGTTCATTAGCCGTTCGAACTTAGTTCGAACGGTTATTCGAACGATAAGGGTTCGTTCGAATCCCGTTCGAACTACATTCGAACGTCAGAACCCTGCTCTGACTTCGAACCGAAGTTCGAACGGGTAATCGAACGTTCATTATCCGTTCGAATATCGTTCGAACGGTTATTCGAACGACAAGGGGTCGTTCGAACGGGATTCGAACGCTCACTGATCGTGCGAACCTCGTTCGAATCAGGTTCGAACGGTAAGCTTTAAATTTTCAAATTTTTAACTGTTCAATGGCCGTTTACAACCCTATCAACCCATTGAACAATAACCAATGAACCAACTAAATGAATTCGAAATTAACCATACACCATTAACAATTAACATGTAATTTAAACAACCACTTCATTTCATAATTCAGCCATACACCATAATTCATATACAAGAAGATCTTGATAATTCATAAACCATAAACACATAACCATAAAACATAAAACATAAACACATAACCATAAAACAAGTTTGATAAACAAAAACATATGTAATCTCATTGTCCGGGCCCAGGATGCTCTTCTTGGCCATCATCACGAGGAGCAGAGAACGTTGGCAAGCTTCCTGTCATCATTGAATTGTAACCGGGCATGACAAGTCCCAAAGCACGCCGGACTTCAGATAATCCGTCATCAACATGATCAAACCGGGAGTTCATTGAAGCTTCGAACGTGTCCATGCGGCTTTCAATTTTATTGAACCGCACGTCAATGGTAGAGTCCAAGGAATCCAATCGCGCACACAATAGAGAATACATCTCGCCGGTGGACATTTCATGATCCGGCATTGTCATGTCGTCATCACCAAATGGCATTGTCGGGTTATTGGTGGCTTGTGTGGAAGCGGCTGCAGCAGATGTTGATGCACCGGCACCCAATTTCTTTCTTAATTGCCCTTCACTCCTCTTCACAGTAGAGTCATCGATTGGAGATTTGGAGTATGCTTTGGTCTCGTTTGAGGGGATTTCAACCCCAGAAGATTTGATCATGTTACTGATGAAAACACTGAAAGGAAGAGAGTCTGTGGATGATTGGGAAATGGATGCATCGACGATGACATCAAAAATGATGTTAGGAAGATCAATCGGGGCGTTGGTTCCAATCATGTAAAGAAGTTTTGCTCTGTCCTCGGTAACATCGCTCTTGTGCCCCATAGGAACGATATTATGAGAAATAATGGTATTCAGGATGCGGTAGATAGGTTTGAGTTGAGATTGTTGAATGGTAGTGTAATATTCTAGTTCCGTTACGCATATCTCTTCGGATATGGTGGTTTTCAATGCAGATAATTTCTTATAATATATGGCATTAGGCTCACGAGGAATATTGAGTTGCTCGGCAATGGTTTGGGTAGAAATGGTATAATATTTGCCATTCAAATAAGTCCTGAAAGTGCGATTATCAGGAAGTATATCATGAATGTTGGCATAGAACAAATGCACATAATTAGGGTAGGCTACATTACCAAGTGAGGCAATGTCCATCCAACCACGGGATTGAAACATGGTCCATATGTTATGATATGATGGTATATCTCTGATTTTTTCTAGGACAATTTCGCGCTCAAGGATCAAAGAGCGTTTTGAAAAAAGTTTGTCAAAGGCCTTTTTCGCCTTACGATCATAGAAAATATTGGCATCGGACGAAGAAAAAGTTTCCCTAGCACGTTTTGGCAATTTCTTATTTACCATCAAGATAACAAATGCAAGAAAAAGTTGGGTGATATGCATGGTTGAGAATTTGTGATTTTGGGATCTAGGGTTTCAATTTGGGACTAGGGAGATGAGAAATGTTGGTGAATGAAAAAAATGAATGTTTGAGGCTGCAAAACAAAAAAATATACAACAATAAACATCATTCATCATTTATATTCAACTATTAAACAAAAAAAAATTAAAAGCATTGATAATGGAGATGAAGAAGATGAGAATGCATACCTTAAATGGTGTTTGGAAGGATTTGGATGTGTTTTAGGAGAATTTGGGATGAATTTGGGGGGGTTTGAAAGAGAGATTTGAAGTGGAAAAAGGGGTTTGGACGATTTGGGTTCGAATGGAATGAGAGAGGAGAGATGGGAAGGGTTTCGGGATGAACCTGACTTAAAAGCCCGAGGACGTTCGAACGGGCGTTCGAACGTCCTGTGTATTTTTGGTTTTTAAAAAAAAGGAAGGCGTTCGAACGCCCGTTCGAACGCCTTCCAATACTAAAGTGCGGCCGCATATACAGTACATGCGGCCGCATATGCTGTGTGCGGACCTCACCGCACATGCGGTCCGCACACAGTTTAAAACTATGGACCATGGTATTAAAAGTGCAGTCATTTGGATGTCAGCCCTTCCCTTCCATTCTCAAAACAACTCACTGGCCTCTATTTTCCTAGTTATTACTGAGCACATGAACATTTACATGATTCTTGGCACACCTAAGTGCAGAAGGATTAAATACATCTACACACCATTGTTCACTAAATTTATTCAGGATACTATAAAGAGAGATCATCTGTGAAAATTCATTCTTGAAAAACTTTAACAATGGTTGAATTTTAACAAAATTTAATATTAATTCAAGTTTTTGCTCACACACATGCAACATTCAGAGTTCAGACACACCTCTAAACAAATATAAAAGTCTAAAGGGTGGTTGGCCTATCCAACATTCAGAAAAGAGACATACTCCATATGACAAAAGCAACTCTTCAACCTTATACGCCATTATGAATGGACAAACATAACTGTTAGATTATTGTTATATACAACAACAAATATCCTCGAAAACACATACCTTAAATTTTTGCCACAACTTCTTTTTGCTTTAAAAAATGATATGCTATGGATAAATGTAAAACACAAAGAAGATGTGCATAAATAAAGTTATGCATATCTAAGTACAAGAGGATAGGATATATCTATACACATCACTATTCACTAAATTTAGTAAGAATACTATAAACAAAGACCATCCATAAAAAAAAACCATCCTGAAAACCTTAACTTCTAGGGGTCACTAATGAAAATCATCAAATTATTTCTCACCCGACAAATAACAGCACATGAGACATTCGGAGTTTAGACACACCTCTAAACAAACAAAGAATTCCAAGGTTGATTGGCATACTAAACAATTAGAAAAAGACATATACCAAATTAGAAAAGAAACTCTTCCAATATATAGATGCTTTATGATTGGCTGCATTCTCTTGGTTGTCAAATTATCCAATAACAGAGATAAAATGTACAGTCATTGACAAATTACATATAGTACTATTTGACACTTATTTGAAGCAATTCAAAACTAAATACATAAAAATTAGATGCAAATAAATATTCACAACAACAAACTTTACAATCGATGGATACCTATTTGGCTGCCTCTGACCGATTGTTTTTTATCATCCTTCGGTGCAAACTCGGGAAGCATTTTAATATATTCAGCACCCTTCTCATCGGTTTTTAACATGTGAACAAATATTGACAGAGTATTATTATCCGCCGAGAACCCTCTCTTTCTCATTTCAACGACAAAATGCACTGCTTTGAGGGATTCCTTCTTCTTAAGAAGACTGCGAACCATGATATTGAACGTCACATTGTTTGGAGGACATTTTTCCTTTTCCATTCTCATGAGCACCTCACTAGCTTTAATTACATGACCAGCTTCACAAAGGCCTTTTATGATCGTGTTATAAATAACAACATTAGGAGTCAACCCTTTTGCCATTGCGTCATTGAATATATCCATAGCTGTCTCTAATTGACCTGTTGTGCACAACCCACTAATGAGTATGCCTAAGGTCTGATTATTGATCTTAACCCCTTCATTTTGTATGAACCAAAGCCATTTGATTGCCTCCTCAAGGCATCCATTTTTACAAAGACCATCCAGTAGTGTATTATAAGTGATGATATTTGGTCTTGTACCTTGAGCTTGCATCTCATTGAAGAGTTCTTTTGCAGCCACAACTCTTCCCACACGAAACAGTCCATCAATTAGAGTGCTATAAGTGACAACATCAGGTTGCACTCCCTCACATTGCATTTTCATGAGCAATTCTATAGCCTCATCCATCCACTTTGCTCTGCAGTAACCGTTAATCAGTATGTTATAGGTAATTGTATCGGGCTTTTGGCCCCTGGCTACCATGAAGTCAAATACCTTCAACGCATCTTTCACTCTACTTTGCAAGCAGTAACCATCCATCAGTATGTTGTAAGTAATGACATTAGGATCCAATCCTCTGTGAATCATGGTGTCTAAGAGCACATGTGCGTCATCCGCCTCCCCTTCCCTGCAGAGAGCATCTATTTGAATGTTGAAGGTAATGACATCCGGTGAGATCCCCTGGTCCACCATCCCATCAAACAACTCCTTTGCTTTACTCCACATGCCTGCATCATAGAAACCTTGTATCAATGAGTTGTACGTGATTACATCCGGCTGGATACCATTGTCAACCATTTTCTTGAAGAGCTTGAGAGCATCCTCAGTCAATCCTAATTTACAGCATCCATCAATCATCGCATTGTATGCCTCTAAATTGGGCCTACACCCATTCTCGCTCATCTGTCTGAGCAAGCGGAGAGCCGTTCCCGTGTCACCCGCCTTGCAGAGGCCGTCAATGAGCGTCCCATAAGTGACTGCAGTGGCAGAGTAACCCTTCTTAGACATATCGACGAACAGCTCCACCGCGACCCCAATCTTGTTGGTCGAGCACAAGCCCTTGATGAGAGTGTTGAAAGTGACAACATCAGGTTCATAGCCGCGCTTGAAGATGGCGCAGAGAAGGGAGAAACCGAGATCGACCCGATTGAGTTTGCAGAGGGAATTGATGAGGATGTTGTGGGTGTAGAGATCAGAAGGGATACCCGCGGCATTCAAATGACGGAATATGGAGATGACAAAATCACTAATATTTAATCAGCTCCATGACTTTCAGTGATGTCATAACATCAAAATATTGCAAAAACATGTGAGTTCAAATTACAATATTTGAGTTCAGGCAAAATCATTAATAACAGATCAATCTCATCATTTTCAAGTGTGTCAAATAACATTGACATAGATTTATTATCTCATAAAGCCCCCTCCCCATTTCAATTACATCACAGCCTTGAAGGATTCGTTCTTCTTAGAGAGATAATAGCGAAGTCATTGGGATGTCAGCCCTTCCCTTCCATTCTCATAACAACTCACTGGCCTCTAATTTCCTAGTTGTTACTGAGCAGATGAACATTTACATGAATCTTGGCACACCTGAGTGCATAAGGTTTAGATACATCTACATACCATTGTTCACTAAATTATTCAGGATATTATAAAGAAATACCATCCGCGGATTCATTCTGAAAAGCTTTAACTTCTGGTTGAATTATAACGAAATTTGACATCAATTCAAGTCATTGATCACACACGTGCAAAATTCAGAGTCAGATACACCTCTAAACAAATATAAGAGTCTTAAGGGGGGCCATCCAACATTCGAAAAAGAGACATACATCATATGACAAAAGCAACTCTTCAACCTTATACCTCATCATGAATGGTCAAATTCTCTCTATTATCAAATTACACAAGAACAGAGAAAAACCGTCAAACCTGCGAGACATTCAACATAATTGATAGTCTATTCTTATACACAACAACAAATATCCTGGAAAACACTTACCTTAAATTTAAGCCACATGTTCTTTGCATTTTAAAAAATGATGTGCATAAATTTAAAACGTGAAGAAGATGTGCATAAATAAAGCTATGCATACCTAGGTTCAAGAGGATAGGATATATCTATACACATCGCTATTCACTAAATTTAGTAAGGATACTATCAACAGATACCATCCTTAAAAAAATCATCTTGAAAACCGTAACTTCTAAGGGTCAGGTCACTAATGAAAATCATCAACCCTACAAATAACAGCACATGAAACATTCAGAGATTAGGCACATCTCTAAACAAACAAAGAATTCTAAGTTTGATTGGCATAACCAACAATTAGAAAAAAAAGATATATACCAAATTACAAAAGAAACTCTTCAAACATATTGATGCTTTATGATTGGCTACATTCTCTCGGTTGTCAAATTATCCAATAACATAGATAAATCTACAAGATATATAGTGATTGACAAATTACATATAGTACTATTTGATACCTATCTGAATCAATTCAAAACTAAATCCATAAAAATTAGATGCAAAATAAATATTCACAATAACAAACTTTACAATCGATGAATTCCTATTTGGATGCTTCTTACCATTTGGTTTTTATCATCCTTCAGTGCAAACTCGGGAAGCATTTTAATATATTCAGGACCATTCTCATCGGTTTTTAACATGTGAACAAACATTTCCAGAGTATGATTATCCGCGGAGAACCCTCTCCTTCTCATTTTAATGGCAAGGTGCACGGCTTTGAGGGATTCCTTCTTCTCAAGAAGACCGCGAACCATGATATTGAATGTCAAACCATCTGGAAGGCATTTCTCCTTTTCCATTCTAACGAGCATCTCACTGGCTTTCATTACATGACCAGCTTCACAAAGGCCTTTTATGATCGTGTTATATGTAACAACATCAGGGGTCAACCCTTTTGCAATTGCGTCATTGAATATATCCATAGTTGTCCCTAATTGACTTGTTGTGCACAACCCATTGATGAGAATGTTAAAGGTCTGATTATCGATCTTAACTCCTTCATTTTGCATGATCCGAAGCCATTTGATTGCCTCTTCAAGACATCCACTTTTGCAAAGACCATCCAATAGTGTATTATAAGTGACGATATTTGGCATTATACCTTGAGCTTGCATCTCATTGAAAAGTTCTTTTGCAGCCATGACTCTTCCCACACGAAACAGTCCATCAATTAGAGTGCTATAAGTGACAACATTAGGTTTCACTTCCTCACATTGCATTTTCATGAGCATTCTCATAGCCTCATCCATCCGCTTTGCTCTGCAGTACCCATTAATCAGTATGCTATAGGTGATTGTATTGGGCTTTTGGCCCCTGGCTACCATGAAGTCAAATACCTTCACCGCATCTTCCATTCTGCCTTGCAAGCAATAACCATCCATCAATGTGGTGTAAGTAATGACATTAGGATCTAACCCTCTTTGAATCATGGTGTCTAACAAGATGTGGGCATCATCTGCCTTTCCTTCCTTGCAGAAACTGTCTATTTGAATGTTGAAGGTAACCACATTTGGCGAGATCCCCCGATCAACCATCCCATCAAACAACACCTTTGCTTCACTCGACATGCCTGAATCATAGAGACCTTGCAACAATGAGTTGCACGTGATTACACTAGGCTGGACACCATCATCAACCATTTCCTTGAAGAGCTTCACAGCATCCTCTGTCAGTCCTACCTTGCAGAGTCCGTCGATCATTGTGCTGTATGCCTTTAAGTCAGGCCTAAGCCCGTTCTCGCCCATCTGTCTGAGCAAGCAGAGAGCCGCTCCGGTGTCCCCCGCCTTGCAGAGGCCGTCAATGAGCGTCCCATAAGTGACTGCAGTGGCAGAGTAACCCTTCTTAGACATATCGACAAACAGCTCCACCGCGAGTGCAATCTTGTCGGTGGAGCAAAAGCCCCTGATGAGAGTGTTGAAAGTGACAACATCAGGTTCATAGCCGCGCTTGAAGATGGCGCAGAGAAGGGAGAAACCGAGATCGACCCGATTGAGTTTGCAGAGGGAATTGATGAGGATGTTGTGGGTGATGAGATCGGGAGGGATACCCGCGGAATTCAAGTGACGGAACATAGAGATGACTGTGGAGTGGTGTTTGAGCCTCGCCGCGTCCCTTAAAAGCCCGTTGAGAACGCGCATTGGTGGTGGTGGTGGTGGTGATGAAGAGAGGAGCAATCGCTGCTTGAACGCGATCAACAGCTTATCGAGATCGTCCGGTTGATGTGGTGGGTTTTTCTTCTTCTTCGATGATGATGATGTTGAGGTGATCAGAGTACGAGAAGAAGAAGAAGAAGCGGTGGTTGTGATGTTCAGAAGAGGTCCTCTGCTTTTTCGACAAAAATATGCCATGTTTTGTTATTTGATCGAACATGGAAAATGATACATCCCCTAACACTTGTGATTTCGTAGTCTCGTCTGTAGCTCTATGCCGAAGATTTTTTTTTTTAGATTTTTATTTTTGAGTCTTCATAAACTATAGGATTTAACAATGGATCCATCACTTCTTCATATTTAGATTTTAATTCCTATATTTAAATGATAATTTATGAATAGGTCCCTTTCAGGGACTAAAAAGTAAACTAAATAATTTAAGAATAAGTCCCTCCTAAGGACTAAAAAGGAACATATTATTTAAATGTAGGGACTAAAACCTAAATATGAAGAAGTGAGAGATCGATCGCTAAATCCTATAGTTTACGGGGACTTAAAACTAAAAATCCTTTTTTTTAATGGAGATAATTAAATTATTTTTTAGATTTTATTATGTTATTAATATGAAATGCATGTTAATTTTTGTTGGGTGTTAATCCAAATTAACTTATGAAATTTTAAAAACATGATAAATTATCCAAATAAAATAAAGAGGGTATAATCCCCACCTACCTTTCACCTAACCCACCATAAAAAATAAAAAAACCCGATGTTTTGCTAATCCCATCAATTCAGATCGACAGAAAGTTTTGGGCGACCGTAATTGGTCGTCATTTCAGACTTTGGGCGACCGTAATTGGTCGAACATGGTTCAGAACTATATCTAACTATTATTTGTAAACAAATAAATTTTTGGGTTTATCCATCATATTCTACATTTATTCTTTTATCCAAACAACAGTTAAGGGACTGAAAAAAATGTAAGTATGTATACTTTCAATTAATTCAATTTTTATTGAAAAATATCTTATTAGACAAATATATATCATTTTTAAGATTCGTTTGAATTCGTAGTTAAGATGATTTTTTGTTTGAAAACAAAAAAACCTACCAGTTGATCCAAACATATTTTATATTTGGTTTTTGAAATTTGTCTGTAACTTATGTAAAAAAAATTGTTCTTATATTCTACATTTAAGTATAATGATTTATTATCCCTACATTACAATGTATACTTGGAGTGTACGAAGGATTCAAGGAGGATACATGTCGTGAGATTATGTTTTCAAGAAAAAAAATTATAAACTTTATTACAAATCATGTTCAATCAGGTTTGGTCACCCAAAACCTGAAATGACGACCAAATCCAGTCGCATAAAACCTGAAATGATGACCAAGTCCGGTCACCTAAAACATGAAATGACGACCAAATCCAGTCGAACTGGCCAGATCAGTGGGATAGCAAAACACCGGGTTTTTTTTTTTTAGGTGATTGGTGGGGTAAGAAAAAATATTGGTGGGACTAGACATGCCCAATAAATATATATAGATTCTAGATGTATTGAACATACTGTTAATTTGGATTAACACCCTGACCTTAAAGAACTCATCTTGGCGGATTCTTCATGAAAGACTCATATTAAATCGAAATGGAAATGACTGCAGCAATTATTTTTGTTACTTCTCTTGTAACTTTTTGCAAAGTTTGATTGTTCCTTCCTTTTTGATCTTCAATCATATACTCAAACATTTACTCAAATTCAAATTTGAGTAAAAGTCACAAAAAATCATCTCCAACCATTTACCCATACCCATACCAAATCAAGTTTTTATTCAAATTTTTACACAAATCAAGGGAGACTCAAATCTTTAACATATCTTTTTTTCCTTTATCTCCACATCTTCTTTCAAATTTGTCACTTTTTCCCCTTCAACTCTATCCTTAGTTGAATTATATTAGATGTCTTCCCACCCCCAAAATTTTCACCTCTTGAAACCCTAAAAAAATTTTGTCTTCTTTCTTAAGCTTTTATCTTTGTTTTTAACTTCTTATTTTTACTCCAACAAAAAAATATTATTTTTAACCTTTTTTTTTTCAAAAAATTGGATGATAATAATTTTTAATTTAAATATTTTGAAGGGCAGAAAAATTGAGCAGTAAAAAAATACTTTGAGAATGTTTATGGGAAATAATTAGAAGAAGATGTGAATTTTTAAAAAAATACAAAGTGATAGTTTGTAATGCCCTCGTACCCAAGACTCTATTTTGAAGCTCGAATACGGTCTGTTACCTTGAACTCTCAATAATAATGGATCACACAATACTAAAATATAGGAGATTTATTAAATCATGCCAATGAAAATATAACCAGGATCTAAACATAATTCATCCTAAACATGGATGATTACATACAAAATAAATATCAAACATAACATCCAACTGTTTTTGCTGAAAGAGACTAAGGAAAACTACATGTCAAAGAGAGGCTTATTCAACCACCTAAATTCAAGGGAAGATAAACGCACAAGCTACGATCTCTACCACCGAGATTAACGATCACCAACAACTACTCTGAAAAGTTGGGAAAAGAGGAGTGAGCTACCACACGCTCAATGAATGGACCTTTAGCTCCCAATAATAATTGATATCACAAGTAATATTTGATAAGAAATAAGTTTGTAACATACAATAGTATAATATTTGTAATTTCAATATTTTTTGATAAACTATTTTAATAAAAAAATCTCATTTCAGTATGCATGTCTCAAATCCAGTAAAAACGTATGATGCGTATGGATGCAACGGACACGCATGCTCGTATCCCATGACACCTAGCTATTTATGGCACCTAGCCGCAAGGATTTCACATAGGAAATTGTATCACTAGACACATGTCACCTAGACATAAGTCACCTAGACTGAGCCACCTAGGCTACGTCACCTAGATGAATGCGGTACATGCATGATCAACATATATTTTTCTTTCAAAACTATGCATGCGACAACTTTCAGATAATAGCTTTTCAATACAATACTTAATAAGACCAACTTATATAACATGATATGCTCAAGGTTGTACAAAATATCATTTAAAAGACATTGATAAAGTCCTTCGAAAACTACGTAGGAGACAAGACCCACTCACCTTAGGTCCAATGACACAAAACAAACTCCAGAAAATCTAAGGTAGTCTAACCAACCCTGAAATGATATGAATCGATCACAATAAGCCCAACACGGTATGGAATTCGAGGTACCTGAAAACACAAAAATCTGACGGCTCCTACAGGGACCGCCATGGACCAACCCGACGGCTCTCAGAGGGATCGTCACTAATAATCCGATGGCACCTATTGGGGCCGTCTCTGAACAAACCGACGACTCCTCTAGGAGCCGTCCCAAACATGCCCGATGACTCCAACAGGGGCCGTCCCGAGGCAGAAGCACAAAATCCTAATTTAGTTTTGTAAAAATATTTAAATCTTCTATCATTAAAAACAAATCATGAGTCGTTTTAAAACATTTGTTAAATAGGAAAGAATCGACATCGAAATCAAGTCATACGTATGAAAAATCTGATTTAGAACGGACCAAAACTTAAATAAAAATATTCTAAAAAACCTAGGCTTGCCGTAGGCGTGATAACTAATAGGGATCTACCTTATACATTCAGAAAGATCATGAAAAGCATGTATAGGTTCAGATCTATGCATATAAGATTCAAAACAAAGCCTTAAAGATCAAAATGTGATTTTTACTTAAAACGAATAAACCTTAAACATGACGTATACTTAACATATCCCTTTTAAATCATGAAAAGCTTATAAATCATCAAAAATCCCATATTATCATCAGATCCGAAAATCATTTAAATCTCATAAAAATCACTTAGAAAAATCTAACAAGAAAACTAAGAAAACATAGACTTCAATTATATATATTGAGATTCCATATCAACATCAAAAACTTGTAAAAACATCACAAAAGCATCGACAAATCGTTGGTATAATACAAGACCCGAAATCATATCAAGACTTCCAAAAACCAAAAAGAAAACTTATCCTTTTGTTTGAAAAAACTAAAAAACGAGATCATGTAATAAAGACTTCTAAAAGGGATTATTATTAATCAAAAGCCCTTAGAAAACTCACCAAAATATTTGCTCGAGTTCCCTTCCCGAGCTCCTCAACAAAGGTGTCGAAAACAAGAGAAAAAGTAGAAGGTAAAATTTTTAGGGTTTTAGGTCTCAATGCAATGGGAGAGAGAAAGAAGAGGTTTAATATCAAAAACACGTGGGGGGGGGGGTGTAAATTTACGACACCATCAAACCCAAATAACCACAATCAATGCCATTGTTCCTTCGAAAAATGACCAACTTTCGAATTCAAAATTCGCCCAGATCGACGGTTCTTACTGAGCCCATTGCTCACATACCCGATAGCTCCTCTAGGATCCGTTGCCCAAAAAACAGACGGCTCCTCTTGGATCCGTCGCACAGATGCCCGATGACATCTATAAGATCCGTCAGGCACTGCCTGACTCTCTGCTACGGTTTAGACCATAACTTGACCTATACGCATCCAATTCCTGATCCATAAGAAGTGTTGGAAAGCCAACAAAACGAGGAATCTAACCATGCCAAATTATTAAAAATTTGAAACACTAAACACACCACGAAAGCATATTAATTATGTCATAAAAGTCACAATCGTTACATGGTTGGAGACACATCATATCAAATCAAGCTTTTATTCAAATTTTAAGTAAAATTTGGTTATAGGTTTGAGTAAATGCTGGAGATGGCCTAAGATTTTCCATTATGTACTTCCTCATACCTATGGGCCCATCATGGAGAAGCGTGCCCAATTAACATGAGTGCTGATATACTTAGCCCATTTTACAGCTCTGTATGCCTCATACACTACGATAGCGTATTATATACTACACTATCGTTGTATACCAGTCTTATCATAATATATGAATGTTAATTTTTTTATTTTTTCAAAGAGAAAATTACAATTGTATCGCATTATATAATTCATTTTATATAAAAGTATGCATTTAAATGGACGAGTAATTTTTTTTTGAAAGAAAAATTGTGTGGATTGCAGGCGGAGTTGTACTCGAGGGAGTGTATCATTTTTTAATTAACACATCTTGTTGATCAAACGCCAAAGGAAAATGTTATACTCAACTCAATTTTCAGTCCCAAATGCAGTTCACACTATCAAATGCAGTTCACACATTATTATGTTCATGGTAAGTGATCGCCCGAGTGCAACTGATTGGCGGATTGGGTGTCCTAGATCCTTAACACAATGCAACACATTGATAGTGAAGAGGGGATCTTCCTTGCTCACATCTCCGCAATTGGTTTGATTCAGGTGAGGAAAATGTTACACTCCGTCTCATTTCCAGTCCCAAACAAAGTCTACCCATGTTTAACAACTCTACATAACTAAAGATGTATGTGAACTCCCTGAGAACTGTCAACCACTACATGGGTATCATGGACTATGTGAGCTATTATCCAAGGGATGCAAGGGTTGTGAGCATGCATAAGCTGGAGTGCATATGATCTCCATTCCATTGACATCGTTTTGGGAATAATTTGGTTACAACAATGGTTTAAGATGCGATTGGATGTGCGATTGAAATGGTGAATTTTTTTTATATAATAACACATTTTAAATCTAAATTTTGAAAAATAACTTTGTCAGTCCATAATTTTTTTTTGTCTGAAAAGAACTAGAGAAATGTGTGAAAAATCAAACACTGAAATGTAACCACATTTAATAATCTTCCATATCAGGTTCATCTTTTTATGAAATATACCAGAACTATTGGATAAAGTTAGATTAAAATAAAAATCCAAGTATTGAAAAACAAACAACTGGGTGAACTATAAGATCCTATAGTGGCAATACCAGCATAATATCAGCATTTCCTTCATGAACTCTCTTTTCCAGGAGACCAATCAGGATCCAACAATCAGACGAACAATCAGACGGCCACCAGTCACTTAGGCGCACATTTACAACGACTGGTTCTCGAAGTCTATCATGCGCCGTCTTCCGATGTTTAAACGCCCCTCTCACGATTCCAACGTTCGAACCGAACCCACTATAAAAAAAAAAAAAATCAGAGTCAGTCCACCTTAAAAAATCCAAACAACTCCTGACCGTTCATCACAAGAAAGAAAACCCGATCGACGCCTCCGATCCGCTCACCAAGGAGAAGCAAAGCGAGAGCAACGTAAAAGCAGAGCACGTAAACCCATTAATAAGATTATCAACGACTAAAATTAAAATATTCAAAATTATATAAAAAAAACTTTCGTCGACTGACTCTGTCTCTTCCCTCTCATTCTCTTCAAAGAATCCAATAAAGTTTTTTTTTTAATCCCCAAATCGAATCGATGAGGATCGAAAACCCTAACCCTAGATTTGATCATACTCGATGAAGAAACGATCGATAAGGTGGCAGAGGACGCTCTTCCTCTGCCTCCTCTCCCTCTCCGTCGTCGCCCCCATCGTCTTCTTCTCCTACAGCTTCCCCAACTCGCTCGGTGAGTCCTTCGAATCGAAAATTTCGTGATTTGTTTTCAATTTTTTTGATTTTTTTTAAAAAAATTTTGGTGGAAATGTTGAGTTGCAGATCGGAAGAGCTTCGCCGATGGCGTCGGAAGCACTGTGAGCGGTCTTTCGATCTGGTGATATTGATTTTGTTTTCAAATATTTCGCATTTGTGTATTTTTAAATTATTTTTTCGTTCTTTGCAGACTCACTCGGTAGATGCTTTGCTGCTCAAACAGGTTTCCTATTTTTATGTTTAAATTTTTAGCTTTATATATTATATTATGTTATTTTGATGAATTATTTGTATCTGTTGAAATAGGAAGCTGGGGAGAGTTTGAAAGAGCCTGATCGGATTGTTTATAGTGTTGGAGATGATGGTGTAAATGACACAGAAAATGGTTGGTTTTGTAACTTAGTAGTTTTGATTTTTAGGATTTTTGTGGTCTGTTATTGAGTTGATACTGATTTTTTAGTGTTTGATTATGTTTTGAAGGATTTAGTGCGGACAGTGATGAAATTCGGTTGCAAAATAGTTTATCCATCGGTGGAGAGAAGGTATGCCACATTTGATACACCTTTGTATTTAGAATTAAATCTCTCAAGAGGGCTTTTATCATGTAGTTTGATAACAAGTAATCAGTGTTTTAATTTTAATTTTTAGCTTCTTTATTGTATATACGTTATTTTAGAATGAATTATTTGAATCTCTGGAGAATAGGAATTTGGAGAGGGATTGGAAGAACCTGACGGTGGAGATGATTCTAGTGTTGATGATACAGGAAATGGTGAGTTTTACTACTTAGCAGTTATGATTTTTTTTGGTTTTTTGGGGTCCCTTCGAGTTGTTAATGATTTTGTTTCGCCTGATCTATGTTATGAAGGACTTGGTGCTGATAGTGATGTTGGGGATGAGATTCGGTTGCAAAAGATTTCCACCACTGGTGGAGGGAAGGTATGTCGCATGTGAATCTGTGATGTGTCTTTGTCACATGTGAGTATGTGATGTGTCTTTGTATTCAGAATTGGATATCTCAAGAGGTTTTTTTTTTTTCTGTTCGGTAACACAGTATCAATGATTTATATTGAATGAATGTATTGTAAGCAGATTTTACTTAGCCTGAACTGAACACAAGACACGCTGTAGCAGGACATATACCACCTCTTGATATCCTGGACATTTAGTTGATCGATGTAGGGGCATGGTTTTGATTATTCTTCTTGGAAAAATATAGAAAATTTCTCCATCGGTTGCATGGAGAACTAAAGAGTGGTATTTGGGCTTTATTGTTTTAATTCTTAAATCATTTGATTTCTAGATTCCTTATTCTTCTCATTTGATTAAATGAGAAGAAGGGAATCAACCAAGTTTGAGAACTTTTGAAGGGGTGAGGGAGTAACTTTCACAATATAGCTGGTTGTGTCTAGTACCATGAACCAAGTAACATGAGTAGGTAATTTGCATTTATGTTGGTTTTGAGTGAAGGCGTTAGTTGGATTGACCCAATCCAGAATATAAGACATCTTTTGGAACTCTTTTGAAGTGAAAATGAACTTTTTCATGATCAGTTGTTGTCGATTTGGAAGCAGGAGCAACCTGACCAAACTACTGTGAGGAAACAACCAGATGGAAATGGGTACTCTCAGGTTCGGCAAGTAGATGATGTGATTGTGAGAGAGATGAAGGATGATCTGATAATGGCCAAGGCATATTTGAACTTTGCGCCACCAAACAGCAATTCCCACTTGGTGAAGGAGCTGAAGATGCGGATTAAGGAGGTAGAACGCGTGGTTGGCCAAACCAGCAAGGATTCAAAGTTGTCAAAGATGTAAGAAAATTTTCAACTGTTCTAAAATTCTTGAGTACTTATAAAATAATTTGAAAAGAGCGGTTGAAAGGGAAAAAAATTGTGATTAATGGTCAGTAAATTGATTTTATCTGAATGTTGAAAACGCTAATGAGTTAATGTATGGTTCATGGATGAAAAATTATTTGATAGTTTGTAGAAGCACAATAAATTTTTTTTTCTGATGTATATATTTGTGAAGTGCCATGCACAGAAAGAGAGCTATGAAGGCGACATTGGCCAAAGCCAGCAAGGTTTATCCGGACTGCTCTGCTATGTCAACAAAGCTGCGTGCTATGGCTTATAATAGTGAAGAGCAGCTCAGGTCACAGATGAACGAGGTTTCTTTTCTCACCCAGCTTGCTGCAAGGGCTTTCCCTAAGGGTTTGCACTGCCTCTCCATGCGGCTTACATCAGAATACTTCAGTTTGCAGCCTGAGGAGCAAGCGTTGCCCAACAGGCATAAAGTTCAGCAGCCAGATCTCTATCATTATGCCATTTTCTCTGACAACATACTTGCCTGTCAAGTGGTGGTTAATTCCACTGTCATCACTTCCATGGTAAGGGCATCACTTTTTTATATTTGTAATACAATTATGGAATATTTAACACTTCAGTATAATTTTTAAAACAGAAAGTGGTCAGTTTTTTTTACACCAAATAAGGATATTTTCCCATAATTTCAGTGTTTCCATACATGTAAATTAGCCATTGTATGGTTTTGCTTGTAACATTCTCTTTTCTCATTTTATATTTAAAAAATTCTTAAACCAGAGGCCAGAGGGGTATAAGTTCATAGAGGTCATGTAAGGTGATAATGAGTATGGATTACCAAATTTAATTAAGTCTTGTTGAAATCCGTCCTTGCCGAATTCTGGATTTGTACTATTATTTGGATGACAAAAAACGAGTTACACCGTCTTTTTTTTTGGGAAAAATTCAAATAATCCCTTGTAAACTGCTTGAAATCCATATAACCCTTGACTTTTCCTAAAGTTTATTTAACCCCCTGAAAACATCTATGTAAATCCAAATAGCCTCCTAAGTTAAATTTTCGTTGACAAATGAAGATATTTTGCGAATATTTCATTTGGTTAACCTTGATTGATTACACAGTATATCAAAAATCCCCTACAATGTATTAAAAAAGAAAAAAATTATCTGTAAATGACGATTTTATCATTCTAAATAGAATATAAAACCCTAGGAGTAAAATTGTTTACAGAGGATTTTTTGCATTTTTTAACATATTGTAGGAGGTTTTTTATATACTATGTTTTCAACCAGGGTTAACTAAACAGAATATTTGTCAATGGAAATTGAACTCAGGAGGCTATTTAGATTTATATATATGTTTTCACATGGTTATATGGATTTCAGGAAAAGTCAATGGGTTATATCGATTTCGAGCAATTTACGGGGGGTTGTATTGATTTTTCCCTCTTTTTTTTAGTGTGTGTTATATATGGTTTAGCCTTTTTCCTGATCTTCCATTAGATACCCATTTCTCGGACTATCAGGATTCAGATATATGGTTTTCCAAGATGTCATTGACATGGGTTCTGCTATGATTATAAGTTTGTAACAGACATGGATTCCATCAGATTCCATGGCTGCCGTACCTTTGTTGCAATGGACAATGAAACATGAGGGGATCTACATTAGTCTTTCATTTTTATTGTTCTAAAAAAAAGTCTCTCACTAGAAAAAGCATGCTGCAAGTTTGGTACCTCAATCCATGAAATTTCATGATTTTTTTTTGAAGATGAACCTTTCAAATTAAGTATTTGTTCTGAACTTTTACATTCCACTAAGTTTAAGAGTGTTTTCAGTATATAGGAATCTGTGGAAGTACTGTTTAGTCCACAGATAATCTTTATTTAAGTAAATAGAAATGGTCCAATTCTTTTTTTTTTAAATCTAATATTTTTGTTTTTTAAACTAAAAATGATTATGGCTTAAAATCTGGCAGGTTGATGGATTATGCTTATCATGCTTTTGTTGGAAGAAAGATTTAATCGAATAAGGTTTTAATAAGGTTTTACTGAATTAGAATTCTGAAGAAAGGCATTTGAATTCTCTTATGTACACATGCATGGTCGCAGTTGAACTCCAACAGTTGTTTACATAAAACTAGATAGTAGATGATGTATACATCTCAATTTGTTTCTACCATATTATGTAAGATTCCAAAATGTGAAACTCTTGGAAATATGATTTTAATTTTGACCACCGTTTTGCCATTTCCATTTCTCTTTAATTAGCATCTACAAATTCACTGGTCTTCTGTGAAATTTCACAAGTATGCCTTCCTAAATGTTGTTGATATATCATAGCAATTTTTTTAAAAAAAAAAAAAAACTAGTAACCTTGTGTTTTGACTTTACCATTTTCTATTCCCATATTTTTTTTTGAAAAAATGTGTTTCCACCAACTGAATTTTGTACAGTTTGATAAACCAAACAATATTAAGAAAATGACATTACAATCACATCAAACTAATAGCGTGGCTCTCAAATTTTCTTGCTTGAATTTGTCTTTTGCAAGGAATTTCCGTTCATTGTCTGAACAGAGAAACAAAAGCATGCTTTTACACATGTATAAAATGGAAACCTGTAAAAAGCTCTATTATTGGTTAATACAACTAAATTACTTGTGCATTCATGTTTAAATAATATTGGTTGTTTTGTTTTTCAGGAACCTGAGAAAATTGTCTTCCATGTTGTGACTGATGGTCTTAACTACCCTGCAATGGTGATGTGGTTCTTGTTGAATCCACCTGGGGACGCTACAATTCATATAGAGAACATAGATGATTTTAAATGGCTGCCTTCTCTCTTCGATTCCTCATTGAAGCAGCCATTTAGTCAAGATCCAAGATTCTCTTCCACACTTAATCACCTGCGTTTCTATCTCCCTCAAGTCTTTCCATCACTGAATAAGATATTGCTCTTGGACCATGATGTGGTAGTGCAAAGGGACCTAAGGAGATTATGGGAGGTCGATATGGAGGGGAAAGTAAATGGAGCGGTTGAGACGTGCAGGTCTGGTGATTCTTTTCATCAGTTGGATATGTATGTGAACTTTGCAGAACCAATCATAGCGAAGAGCTTTGACCCCAAAGCATGCACATGGGCATTTGGGATGAACATGTTTGATTTGAAGGAGTGGAGACGGCAAAATTTGACAGCCATCTATCACAAATGGCTGCAAATGGTAAATCTCTCTCTCTCTCTCTCTCTCATGCACATAACTATGTATATGCATAATTATTTTTATATGATGAGTTACCTCATCATAAGTTTCCCTGAGGCTTGGCATATATGCTATTATTTTTTTATGATGAATCCACCTGGGTATATCTTTTATTTGATATGATATATTGGGCATATATGCTATTGTTGTTTGGCATGAGACCAACTTATCATGAATGAGACTAATGGGCCTCCTGAGGTAGCCAGGCTCTTGAACATATTCACCCTTCTAAAAAAAGTAGCATATCTAAAATTACTTTGATAACATCGTCAAAACCCGTGTATATTTATTAAAATGTTCTAAATTCTTGTTAGATACACCCAACATTATTTGATCAGTTTCCCTCATGGATGTGTTAGATTACTGCAGTATTTCTATTTTGATGAAATAACATCAATGGATGTTTTTTAAAAAATCCGCATCTCATACTGTGAAATTTAAATCTCAGTCTCAGCTGATCTTGATTATTCTATGGTGGCACCGCTGTGTTTTCTACGTGTAACAATTTAAATATTTACTTCTAGTGTTGCATTTTATAAAACATTTTTTATATATGCACTCATGTTTAGTTTACATATGAGACTATTAATACTGTTCTTAATAGGGAAAGATAAAGCAATTGATGAATTAACATCAATGGATGTTTTTTAAAAAATCCACATCTCATACTGTGAAATTTAAATCTCAGTCTCAGCTGATCTTGATTATTCTATGGTGGCACCACTGTGTTTTCTACGTGTAACAATTTAAATATTTACTTCTAGTGTTGCTTTTTATAAAACATTTTTTATACATGCACTCATGTTTAGTTTACATATGAGACTATTAATACTGTTCTTAATAGGGAAAGATAAAGCAATTGATGAATGCGGGGACCTTGCCCGTGGGCCAGCTCACCTTCTACAACCAAACAGTGGCCCTGGACCGTCAATGGCACGTCCTTGGGCTTGGCAGTGATCCGACAATGAGTCGGGGAGAGATTGAACGTGCACCGGTCATCCACTACAACGGAAAAATGAAACCCTGGCTCGAGCTCGGCATCCCAAGATACAAAGGCTACTGGAACAGGTTCCTCAACTACAATCACCCTTTCTTGCAGCAGTGCAATGTTCATGAGTAGAGATATGGATCCTTTATGTGCCATTGCTGATTGGTTTGGAAACTCCTCTCTATTGGTTTCCTTTTTCTTTCCAATTTTTTTTCATTATATCTACAACCTTGTTTTTTGTGTTGATTTTTTCTTCTCAACATGATGTAAATCTTCAATTCCCCCCCCCTTTTATTGTAATGTTCAAGGCCATAACAATCATTTAGATGAAATAATAGTGTTATTGCAAAATTGTTTTCTATTACTTGTACCATGTGAAATGTTCTATTAAGTCCTGTCCCATTTCTATTACTTGTTATGGAAGCAGATGCAAATGTGATGGGCTTGCAATAAATAGATAGATAGGCATTGATTTTATTTAGGTATGGAAAATGTTACACTCATTCCATTTAATAGTCCAAAATACAGTATGTCCTGTATGTATTTTTATAAAAAGTAAAGTATGTATTCCAATTAATTAAATAATATCATTTATAGAAAATGTAAAAAAAATTCAATAAGTAATATACATTGTTGCAGTAAGTGGAGGGGTTAATGGGATATATGGGACTATATTTGGGATGGTGAAAAGACCAGATGTGATAATGCTCTTTAGGAATATGTATATACACATGCGTGGAGATATTGGTGGCTTCTGTGTTGAGTGTTAACATTTTTTAGAGACGATACAAAAGATGATATTTAATCTCAATGATAGACTGACATGTATTTAAATTGTTATAAAATCTCACATGTAAAACATGTGTGGTAACATATGTTGGTCCTTGAGAAAAAGTCGAAATGGGTTCACGAGGGGGTTGGGTATTGGTGGACAGGAAACGTAGGTGGTAGAAGGGTGACCGGGACGGAGGAGGACGATGTTTCCGATGCAATGGTTTAGGTCACTGGGCAGTGGATTGTAGGGAACCCCCAAAATGTTGGGTTTGTGGTAGATGGGGACACCGAAGTTCGGTCTGCCGACAGAGGGTGCGAGAGGGAGGAGCAATGGAGGAGCGGCGGGCGGAGAGGGAGACTGTTCCGCAGAGCCCGAATCCTTACCCGCTGGGGTCGGGACAGATATCGGAGGTGGCGGTTCCATGGTCGACGGGGCTGGAGGAGAGGTTCAGCAGGAGTGTCTTGGTGAAGTGGGAGGGGGTGCAAGGGGCTATCTGGAAGGAGGTGGAGCAGGCAATCTTCCGGTGGTGGAATCAGATGCCACCATTCCAGTTATGGCCTTTAGGACCACGGAGGGCGATGATATGCCTTCCAAGTCTCTCTATGAAGAATATGTTCATTAGAGAAGGAGGCCTGCTCTGTAGCTCGGGCAGAGCCGTTTTTTCGGTTTGTGACCACGGGGTGGGAATGACGGAGGCAGAAGGGAAGAAGGTGGTGGTAGAATTGAAGGGGGTTCCATTGCTTTGGCGTTCTGAGGATGTGTTGCGCCAGGTGACCAAGGGGTGGGGTCATCTTATGGAGGTGTCAGAGGTGGAGGATGGGTCACAGGAGTTTCCAATACTACGGGTGGGCTTGTGGATGAACTCGCAGGTCACGGTGGAACCAAACCTTTGGTTAAACCTAGATGGTTGGCGAATTCTGATCCAGGTTAAGATGGTGGTTCCGAGCGACAGAAGGTCCTTTGTGGAGGCCGTGGTGGGGAAGGTGGGGGAACGGGGCAAGGGGGGGGGCGAGGGGGGGCGAGGGGAGGAAGGAGGGAGCACGGTTATGGGAGAGACGGGTGGAGACGGAGAAGTGCCTTGTGTTCGCAGGGGGAGCTACCATTCGACCCGGGGTGGAAAGGGCGAGTCGGGTTAGCTCGGTTGAGTCGGTCCAGGAGGAGGGACGATAGAAGGGGAACGAGTTGAAGGAGCTCAAAAAGGTGGCAGAGGAGGAGTTACACAGATTTGGAAGGGCGCAGAGAGAAAGCGTGGTAGTTGGAACTGTACCTGTCCCAGCTGCTCTGACTTTCCTCTCAAACGTCAAATCAGCGGCGGAGAGGACCATTCGTAGGGCAGACGTGTCCTCTCATCCTGGGCCTGCGGCGCCTCCCAAGCCGATGGTGCCTCGTGAAGTGGTTTCTGTGATACCTAGGGCTTCTGAGAAGGGGATGTTGGTTTTTGGAAAATCTGAAGAAGGGGCACACGTGGCAGATGTAGGTCCTAGATTAGGGGCTAGTGGAGGTCAAAACTCTCCTCACATGGGCCTAGAGGACTCTATCAGTGGGGAAGGCCAGGCCCATTATCACTGCAGGGATGGTATTTTACCCTTTTATGGGCCCTTTCTGCATGGGCCCCCGCGAAGCCCAAATATGCATGTTTCCAATGGTCTGTCTAATCTGGGCTCCAAGCCTGAAGGGATAAGTGGGGGTTCCTGGGCTTGTTACATGGATGACGGCGGACATGTTTCTTGGGGATGGTCTCCTTATCCTTCACGCATTTTGGAGAGGGTGGCTTGTGACTCATCGGTTGGAGAGGGAGGTTTAGAAGAGGTGGAAGTGTATGATGGAGGACAAGATGTGCAGGAGGAGGAGCCTCGCGCAGCTGGAAAACTTAAATCCATAGTGGTCGGTTCTCTGGAGCATTGTTAAGGATCGAGATTGTTTCATACAAGGTGGGAGCAGATAGCGGAGGATCGGGTCTCGGACGGGAGGATGGGAGTCAGGCACTCCAGGTGGGTGATGGGAGGGACAGAGGAGGGTCAGGGCTCACTGCCAAGAGTCTTAGAGGTGGCGAGGGTGCAGAGGGAGGAGTGCATGCAGGGGCAGGAGGTTGGAGGAGAAGAGGTGGCTTGGAGGAACTATGTTAATTCACCGGGGTGTGATAAAGGTTCCGAAGCGGGGTTCCTGTCAGGGTCACCCATCTTCAAGGGCTGACTTAAAGACTTTTTGTCCAAGGCAATGTTCGAAGGGGCGAGGGAGGAGGGTAGAGCAGGAAGTAGCTATTAGAGAGCGGGAGCGGAGGGAGGCCGGGGTCCCAATTATTTTATGTTTAATATCCTTTGTTGGAATGTTCGTGGTTTGCATGATCATAGGAAGAAGGCAGCTGTTAGGGAACATATTGTTAGGCAGAAAATGTCTCTCTGTTGTCTCCAAGAGACTAAATTGGAGGTGGTTTCACAAGCAGATGTCAGGGCATTGAGTGGGGGTGCTTTGTCCAAGTTTGTGTTCAAACCTGCACGTGGTGCTTTGGGAGGCATTCTGGTGTGCTGGGATGAGAGGCGTTGGGAGATGGAGGACATGAGGATTGGTGAATTTTCTATCTCGATAAGGTTGGTTAACAGGTCATCAATATGGAGGTGGGTGTGTTCGGGGGTGTACGGTCCTAATGATGATGCGATGCGGTATAGACTATGGGAGGAGCTCAGCTTGGTGAGGGATGAATGGCATATGCCTTGGTGTATCTTAGGAGACTTCAACGTTACTAGATATGAGGAGGACCGTAACCGTACGGGTCCAGGGACAGCAGCAATGGAGAGTTTCTCCAATTGGATTGATCGAGAAGGCTTGCTTGATATCCCATTGGCGAATCAAGCGTTCACGTGGAGTAGCTTGAGAGAGGTACCATCACTAGCTAAGATCGATCGAGTTTTGGTGGATCATGAGTGGGAGGAAGTTCACCCTTTGCGCTCTCTAAAGGGGCTCCCGAGAGTAATCTCGGATCATTCCCCACTGTTGCTGTCGAGTGGGGACAACGAGCATCGACCTCCGATCTTCCGCTTCGAGAACTAGTGGCTGTTAACCCCGGGGTTCAAGGAGTTGGTCGAGAGGTCATGGAATTTAACGGCAGGGGTGTTAAGGGGGGCTAGAAAGGTGAATTTCAAGCTTAAAAGATTGAAGCTTTGTCTGAAGAGATTGAACAAGGAACAACTGAGGCAAAGGAGAGATCGAAAAGTTCAGTTGGAGGAGCAATTAAAGGTGTTCGAGGGGTGGGAAGAAGCGGGTTTGCTTTCGGATGAAGATAGGAGCGAGTGGCCTACGCTCAGAACTGAATGGACGATGGACATTAGAAAGGAGGAGGAAGCTTGGAGGCAACGATCACGAGAGATATGGTTAAAGGGAGGGGATAACAATTCCAAGTTCTTTCATAAGGTCGCTAGTGGGAGGAGGAGGGTAAACAAAATAGTGCACCTTCAAGTGGAGGGACAGAGAATGGAAAGGAGGCAGGAGATAGAAGACTCATTGGTTGCTCACTTCTCGACTGCATTTAAAAGACACAATTGTTGGCGGCCTGTTTGGTTGGATGAAGACCTTGGAAGAATCCCATATAAAAAATTAACAAAGTTGGAAGCTGATTTTGAGGAGAAGGAAGTCAAGGCGGCAGTGTTTGGGGCCGAGGCAGACAAGGCACCGGGTCCGGATGGTTTTGGGCTACGTTACTTCCAGGAATTCTGGGGGTTTGTGAAGGAGGACCTGATGGAGTTGTTCCATGATTTTTTTGTTTCTTCTCAGGGGATAGGGAGTCTTAATGCTACCTTCTTGGTCCTAATCCCTAAACGGGAGGGTGCGGTGGAAATTGGGGATTTTAGACCAACTAGTCTTGTAAATGGTAATTACAAAATGGTGGCAAAGGTGTTGGCCAATAGATTAAAAGAGGTTATTGGAGACTTGGTTGATGAGAATCAAACGGCATTCATCCTGGGGAGGCTTCTGCAAGACGGGTACATGACGGTTCAAGAATGCATCTCCGCCACTCACCGAGCGAAGAAGAAGGGTGTGGTGATCAAGCTTGACTTTGCAAAGGCATATGACAATGTTAATTGGGATTTTTTGTTTCATCTGATGGGGTGTCATGGATTTGAACCGAACTGGCTTCACATGGTGAAAGCTTGCATCTCAACGGCAAAGGGGTTGGTCCTAGTTAATGGATCTCCGTGCGGCTTCTTTCACTTCAGTAAGGGACTCCGACAGGGAGGTCCACTATCACCTCTTCTATTTGTTATTGTGGCAAATGCTTTTAGTAGAATGATGAGGTTGGCGGCCAATGGAGGGTGGGTGAAGGGGTTACAATGCGGTGAAGGGGGTTCTTTTGTTTCGCATGTGCAGTATGTCGATGATACAATGGTTCTTAGTGAAGCAAGTGAAGAGGCGGTTCGAGGGGTGAAATTCGTTTGTCGGTGCTTCGAATTAGTATCGGGCCTTCAAGTAAATTTTCAAAAATGCTCCATTTCAGGGATATATGTGGAAGAGGAGCTTCTCTCGAGGTTAGCGAACATTCTCATGTGTGAGGTGAAACCTTTTCCTCTGATGCACCTTGGATTACCCTTGCATATTTCCCGACTGAAGAAGAACGAATGGACACCACTAGTTGAGAGGTTCGAAAAGAGATTGGAGGGTTGGAAAAGTTTGTTCTTGAGCATGGGGGGACGCCTGACTTTAGTGCAAGCAGTGTTGTCTAACTTGCCCATATATTTCCTTTCTATATTTAGAATTCCGAGAGGGGTATTGGGTAAGATGGAGGGATGCAGGCGTAGGTTCTTGTGGAGTGGGGCAAAAGAAGCAAAAAGGCGTATTCATTTAATCAAGTGGGAGGTGGTATGCTCAAGTAAAAAGAAAGGGGGAGCCGGGATTCTTTAGTTGGATATCATGAATCGGGCGTTGCTCTTAAAATGGTTGTGGAGATGGGACTCTTGCCCGGATCTCATGTGGTGTCGGGTGGTTCGGGAATGTTACGGAGGCGGTGCATACACAAGAAGCAGATTCCCTATGGTTACAAGACATACTTCGTGGATATGGAAGGGCATTTTGGCTGAACTGGAGTGCTCCTCCAAGGCAGTGTTCTGGTGCATGGGGACGGGCGAGAAGATCAGATTTAGGCACGATCATTGGATTGGAGACTGTGCTCTTAAGGAGCATTTCCCCGAAATCTATCAAATCGCAAGATTAAGCAAGGAGCAGCTATCTTGTTTTGGAGAGACAGGGGCGGGCAGGGGTATTGGGTGGTGAACCTGACGAGGGTCTTGCAGGTGGAAGAGGTAGAAGGTTACGTTCAGCTTCTGGAGCTTCTTCAAGGTTGGGAGGGCAGATCGGCAGGGCCAGATCTAGCGGAGTGGAAGCTGGGGCGGCTAGCGGGTTTCAAGGTGAAGAGTGGCTACGAATGGTTACGTAGGATGGAACCATCTTTGACCATTACATCTGTGAAGAAACGGGAGGTTTGGGGTTGTAAAGCTCCGATCAAGGTGATGTTCTTTTTATGGACTCTATATCAAAGGAGAATTCTCACTAAAACCAAGCTTGCAAGATGGATTCCAGGGATGGATCGGTCATGTTTATTATGTGGGGAAGAGGATGAGTCTGCGGATCACCTCTTCACTTCGTGCCCAATGATACAAGGGGTGTGGGAGAAGCTTAAGTTTGCAACAGGGCTGGAGGTGGATTTTACCAACTTAGAAGGTATGTGGGTGGCAGGCAAGCGCATGCGTCGTATGGGTGATCGTTCGAAGAAGGCAAAGGTGTTCCAATTGCTAATATCAGCGATAGTGTGGGCGACGGGGCTGACTCGCAACCAGGTTTCGTTCAAGGGTCAACGTCCGTATGGTGAAAATATTTGGGAGATGACCAAGGGGTTTATTCAGGATTGGGGAACCTATTGTATCGGGGAGGGTGATGTTAAATTCATGGAGGGTAGACTTGTATTAGATTAGTTTTTCTGATCGGGCCCACTTAGACTTGGTCCTTGGTAAGATCTCTCTTTTATCAAGGAGCAAGGGGCGTCGGTCTTCTTTCTTTATGTTTCTCTTGTAACTTGGGCTTTCGTTTTATTAATATAAGGCGATCGCCTACCATTCAGTAAAAAAAAAAAACATATGTTGGTCCTTTATTGAGGCCTGATGAAAACTAATATAATTCCATCCAATTTCTATCCTAGTACAAACATGACGGTATGTTTTAAGAAAGGGAAAAATCCAAATAACCCCTTGTAAACTGTCTGAAATCCATATAACCCCCTGACTTTTCTTAAAGTCCATATAACCCCTTAAAAACACTTATGTAAATCCAAATAGCTCCCCCCCCCCCCCCCGAGTTAAATTTTAGTTGACAAATTAGGATTATTCTACCAATATTCTGTCTAGTTAACCGTGACTGAAAATACAATATACCAAAACCCCTATAATGTGTTACAACTTGAAAAATCTTTTATAAATGATGATTTTATCTATCCGGATAGGTTTCTTTTTATAGGAAAATGATACATAAGCCCCATGAGGTGGCATAACTTGGATTACCGAATATACCCCTTATCAAAGTAATTTTTGGTAACTTCTCAACGTAATTAATGGTGGATGGTTATGGCAAGGCCGCATTTAGAACCGCGTGGGGGGGGGGGGGGGGGGAGGCATTCAATTGTGTTTTTTTCTTTTTTGACTTATCACATTTGAATCGTGCATTCATAATTGAATCAACTGCTTTATTTTCGTGGTAAACTTTCAGAATTTTTTTGTAGACTGTTCAACATCGGATTTGAAATTTGAATGACTTTTTAAGCCTCTTAACTAATCGATAAAAAACAATTGAATAATTTGGCTACCATTGAAATGTTTGCCGATTCAGGTGTGGTATTTGTTTATCGTATGTTTTTTCAATTGTTTCATTTTTTATTCTATTTTTTTTGTGTTAATTCTGGTTGTTTTTTTTTATGTCAAACGTGGTTTTCAATATGGCATATCAATTTTTTAACATTTGAATGTCATTACATATGCATATCCTTATTGGACTTGTATGCATTATTTTTTCAAGTAAGTTACATTGCAAACTAATATGATCATTTACGCACTTTTTTTATAAATTGGCTACATTTGTGAATGTAACTAACTTATTATATGAAAGGCAGTTCACAAAAGGATTCGATTGATGAAGTTGAGCAGCAATGTGTAGAAGGAACTATTCAAAGTGTTGGAATGACATTTGATTCAGAAGAAGATGTGCGTATGTTGATGAAGACATCTAAGATTTTTTCTCCTTAGCTTTAGTTTTTCTTTTTCAGTGACATTTTTTGTACCCTTTTTGTTAAATTTGTTTGTAATGTGTTTAATGAGAGAGAAAGTTATATTTTTAAAAAGTCAATTACATTTTACAAAGTCAGTTATATTTTAGCTTAAACCAATTACATTGTTGCAAATATATGTAGCAATACTGGTACATGTTCCAAAATTCATATAGATTTAACATTAATCAAACATATTTATTTCAATTAAAAAATAACCAACCAATGTATTTTGCTTTACATTCTTCAAAACAACAACAAAAAAAGAAATTAAAATTTTTCATTTAGAATTTTAGACACATCCCAATACATTTGAACTTGTTGTAGTTCTTTGCAAATGTTTCTCATCCACATACATGACAAAACACTCAGAGACACTCATTATTGGATACATATACAACTAATGAATGATCCTATATACTTCATGATACACACACATGTAACATTCAGACACACACAATATGCATAATAAAAAGAAGTCAATTTCATTCTTTCAATAGTTAGTTACATTTTGAAAAAAATGAAACATGTACACATAAGAATCTGAAATCCATACATCCAATAACTTGTTAAAAGTCAAATACATTACATTATAAAGTATAAACAAATTAAAATTCAGTTACATTATTTGTGCAATTGGAAAACAATATACCACGTCTAGCAACATTTCTGCTACAGGTGTATCTGAAACATGAAATATTTTTATCTAAAAAGTTAGATGAGGCTGGGAAAACTATACAAAAAATTAGAATAACGTCAGATTTATGTAGTTCTTCATATCATTCATAGAAAAAAACTAATATACCAATCGTAAATAAATTTTTTATGATGATAGGATTAGAATAATCATCAAAACAACAAAAGCGTTTAAAAAAAGAAAGTTGCTTACCCATTTTCGTCATTGACTATACAATCAGATGAAGAAATGTTTGATTTTTAGTTGAAAGTGAAGCAACAATCAAATTTTAGGTATTTTTTGTTGTTTTAGACGAAATGGGAAAAAGTCGTTGATATGATTTCAATTGTAAATTTTGTTTTTAAAAACTATAGATAATTTGAAATTCAAATTTTGGGATGTGAAATGGACAGGAAAACGAAACAGAAAAACAGAAAAAAAGTCAACCAAGCAGCCAATAATAATGGGGGCGATTATTTCAACCCCTCTAGTTATGCAGCCAACCCCATTTAAAAAATGCATATTATGGTTATAAAAGTAGAGCACCCCACCCCTCCATCGTCTTCATCTACGACGGCCAAGAGGAGGGCGGTTTTTGTTCGTCGAATTAGATGAATAATCGGAGCCGTCCATCCACGCCATCCTCGATTGGGTTCGCTCCGTTGGCCTTTGTGACCACCCGCTCCACGGCAGAGTCATGGCGGTTCGTCGAGCAAGCCAAATACGCGACGATGCTTCACCTGCTCTCGAGTTTGATATCGGTCGGCGAACGAGAGCCTGTGGATTGGAGGCGGTGGCGGAGGTGCAGTGGAAGCGGCAGATGACGGCGCAGAGGTGACGGGGTTGCAGTGACCGTCGGAGATGGCATAAGTACTGCAGTGGAAGCGGTAGATGACAACATAGGGGGATGACGAGGAACGATGTGACGATGGGGGAGTTGGTCGGCGCGGAGGGAACAGAGCGTCTGCATGGAGGGTGGCAGATAAGGGGGTCAGGACTCTGGAGAAGGTGAATAGGAGATAAAGAGGAGGGTGGGGTTGTCAGGAATATAATAATATATATGTTTGGGGGTGGGTTAGGAAAAAGTAAAAATCTGATGGGGTAGAATAGAAAAGAGGGTGGGGTGAGTATCTTGAGGGGTTTTTTTAACCGCCCCGTATAATAATTTGACACATAATGGGGCTTGTGAGTGAAGCCTATAAGATGAAGCATGTGTAGCAGAACTTTTTTTTTTATAATCTATCAGGAGCGGTAAAATCATCATGTACGGAATATTTTTTATATTTTTAACAAATTGTAGGAGGTTTTTGGTATATAACGTTTTCAGTCAATGTCAACAAAATGGAATATTCACACAATATTTCTCAGGGGTTATTTGGATTTAAATAGGTGTTTTCAGGGAGTTATATGGACTTTAAGAAAAACCAATGTGTTATATGGATTTCGGGCAGTTTACAAGAGTAATCATGGAACATTCCAATTTGTCACCTCATTTTATTGCTGATCCGTCAAATATTGGTAGATGTAAATATAAATATTTCGATCCGAGAAGACAAATAGTTTATCTATTCGTCCCTGAAAAGAAATTCGTGGCTATCCTAAAAAAAAGAGCGTTATTGATCTATTACATGTGTCAATCAATTAATTCGTGGCTATAGAACAAGATTTATGCTTTCTTAGGTGTGAGTTATATACATGGTTAGTAATTTTTTAAGTTTTTTTATTCAAAGAGTCCATGCAAATATGCAATACATCATGAAAATATATATTTGTTCATAAAAATATACTCATTAAATTAGATTTACTGTTTAAAAAATCTCTGAACATGTGTGGACTGCAGTTCCAGGTGTTGTCCCTGACTTTATTAAAGATAAATCCGTTGACATATTATGAAATAGATCGTTGATTCACTAAATATGTTTTGTAATCTCGTCAGCAGCCACATATACATATACATGGAGACATTGGTGGCTTTTATGTTAAGTGAGTTTTGACATTATTTAAAGACGATGCAAAAGATGAGATTTAGTCTCAATGATGGACTGACATGTGTTTAAATTGTTACAAAATCTCACATGTAAAACATGTGTGATAACATATGTTGGTCCTTTATTGGGCCGATGAAAACCAATATAATTCCATCCCCTTCCTATCCTAGTACAAACATGTCGATATGTTTTGAGAAAATATCTAAATAGTGGATAACGATGATGATGGATGTTCTTGTCAAACACGCGAGTAACTGAACATTCCATTTTGTCAACTCATTTTATTGCTAATCCGTCAAATATCAGTGATGATACCCAGACCCTAAAATATAAGCCTCAGTCACAAGCCCTATGATGTGTCATCATCTCATTGATTGACTTATTGACTTTTCAAAAAGGGTAAAATGATAAAATACAAATCTGTCATTTATTAAAAATATGTCTCATTAACCCAAATCCTCTCATTCTCTCTATTAAGTTATGACTCTTCTATGTGAATATTGAAATCCATTTACCCATTTAGATTTAAAAAATTCTCATTCGTTTAGTCAAAAATCCACTTTCGTTCCGTTTTGTCAATCTTTCGCGGCCGGCTCAACATTCTTCCACCACGAACAGATCGATCGAGCACTGAACAACGATCTTGGAATGACTGCTCCCCTTCGAATCGCCATCATGGAAGCCATGAAAGCTTTGCTTCGATTTCGATTATGGTTTTTCTCTGTATTAAAAAAATGTTATTTATGAAAATAGAGAGAAATGTAAAATAGAGACAAAGAAAGGTAAAATGATTATGTAAACATTTATGTAATCATAACTGTAATAGAATGTAATAGTGTTGTATAAATGTAATAGAAATATGTAAATGTAATAGTCTTATGACATTCATGTTAAAAAATGTCGCGGAAACAAAAAAAGAGGAGAAGAAATGTAGCAGACTCTCTTGCAAAAGTAATACAAACATTTGTTTTTAATGACTAGTTACATTGTAATGTAACCATATTGCGTAAATGTAAAAAATTCATGTTTAAAATTTAAAACAATCAGCAAAACACATCTCGATTACGAATCCAATAATGTCAAACCTGATTCGATAAACATTGAGACGAAATCCAAATCGAAAAAAAAAAATGAATCCGTGATTTTAAATTCCTCCGAAATAGAAATTAGGCCTATGGAGGTTCGTCAAGCAGTAGGAGAGAAAATTGACGAGGAAAGAATAAAAAAAGTGAAAATAAATGTCTCACAGGCGGTTACACATATGAAAAATAAAATAAAATGTAATTGTCTCCTCATTTTGTGGGGATCAATTAAAAAAAAAATAATCACACAGGAGTATAACAGGTATTGGACATATGCCACCTCATGGGGCCTCTTATAGGCCTTTGATGTTGGGGTCTAAAAAACATTATTCGTCAAATATTGATAGATGTAAATATAAATATTTCAATCTGAGAAGACAAATAGTTTATCTATTTGTCCCAGGGAAGAAATTCGTGGCTATCTTAAAAAAAAGAGCGTTATCGGATGCAGTCTCCATAGCTATCCAACAAGATTTATGCATCATTAGATGAGTTATATACATGGTTAGTAATTTTTTAAGTTTTTTATTTAATGTGTCCATGCAAATATGCAATACATCACGAAGATATATATTTTTCATAAAAATATACTTATTAAATTAGATTTACTATTTAAAAATCTCTGAACATGCGTGGACTGCAGTACCAGGTGTTGTCCCTAACATTATTAAAAAATAAATTCATTGGCATATAATGAAGTAGATCATTGATTCACTAAATCTGTTTTACAGACTCGTTTGCAGCCACATATACTGTGAGAGCTAGTTCCATAATACTGTATCTAATTATAATTTTTTTTTTTAAAAAAAGAAAAAGTACACTACTATATCTTAGTATATACTCCCACTTTTTATAACAATATATGCTTCAATATATATGAATGCATTTGAAAGAAAAAGAAAAAAAACTGGTGATGAATGCGGATAAGAGTGCACACAGGGCTGGTGATATTATTTTCCTTCCGAAGTAATCCAGACCCCAGTTCCATCACACTGATATTCGTTGATTCTTGCACAGGCACCTTGAATGGCTTCAATAAAACAGCAGCCATCCAATAATGATCAGGAGGACAAGAAACCATGATACCTTTGTGTAGAAGGTGGGTCCAGTTCAGTGGATGATGATGGTGACACGTGGAGGGCTGTGATTGGTCGAACACAGATGAGGATTGTATGGTGCACCGTCAACCTATCCAGATCTCCTGAAATTTTTTCTCATGTTTTTTGTGGCTCATGTTATGTCCATATGGTCTGTAATAACTAGTGGCCTGTGAAACCCACACACCCCCACATCACAAAACACAACACATACACAAGCCCCCCCTTCAAAACCTTTTGTTGTTGAGGAAGAACAGAGAGACAGAAAAAACAAGAATGGCTTCCATGACAGCAGCCACCCTCACCTCGGCGATATCTCCGGCCGCCCCGGTAGCGACCAGGACCGCCTCCTCATCGCCCGTTCTCGGTAAACTCTGTCACCACCGCTCTTTCGATCCTGTAGAGAATTCAATGAACACAAAAGTTGATGTTCATGCAGTTCAATGTTTGCTGAATTTGGATGATCTTCATAGTCCACTAGTCTTTTTTATGTTGAGTGCAATTACTCTTTGCATAGGATTTGATATTCATGTAGTATCTCCTATGCACCAAAAAAAAAATGTCTCATTTAAGAGATGGAATCATGTCAAGGTTGGATCTTATTAGAGCTGGTCAATCACTAATAGGCGATTGATTTTGGCAACCTCGTGTTCTTAGAACTGAGTTGAGAATCTTTTTATAAGCCAGTTTTCTATGGGAGGCTGACCAACTCTAATCCCAAACTCTTCATCCAAATTATGTAAATTCCGAAAATCAATTTGTGCCAACCTCATGAACTAATAGTTTTTCCTCACGAGTCAGTTTATTATCGGAGACTGATCAATTCTGATAGAATCTGTTACACGTACTCTCAGGTCTACCAATGATGACATCCGCGAGGGGTGGGAGAGCGAGGTGCTTGGCAAAGAAGGCCGACAAGCCGGTGAACACTGTGTCAGTGCCATCGGCGGTGGCGGCGGCAGCAACGGCAATGATGAGCGGGGCGGGGCCGGCCTTGGCGTTGGTGGACGAGAGGATGAGCACAGAGGGGACAGGGCTGAGCCTGGGGGTGAGCAACAACCTGCTGGGGTGGATACTGCTGGGAGTGTTTGGACTCATATGGGCACTCTTTTTTGTCTACACCTCCACACTGGAGGAGGATGAGGAGTCTGGGCTCTCCCTCTAAATGGATTTCTTCTTGTTGGTGGTGGTGTTGTGTTAGGAGGGGGAGGTTGAGAGGGGTTGTGAAACATGTTAAGTGTGATTTGATTGATGGATGTAATGAAAACCAACACCTTTCTATTGTTAATTGTACTTAATATGTGTTTGTTTTTGTGGAGATTTGTTGCATGTCATGTTTAGTGTGGGGAAAATGTCTGGGACAATTCTCTTGTTATTTTTTTTTTTTTTTTGGCTTTTAACATATTTTGATTTGTTTTTAAGGTACATGGGTGTTTTCTTGAAAATAAGGTAAATGTTGATATCGTAATTTTATTTTTAATTTTGTAATACAACTCTAAAGTGGGGATGAGAGAATACAGAGAAATAAAAAAAACAAAACAATGTAACAAGCTAAGAAAGTAAAGAGATCTAAAGGAATGCCAGACACATAAGAAATAAAACAAAACAATGCATGTATCTATTGGGTACATGTGTAGTGTTGAAATGAAATGCATACAATTTTATACTTCTTGCTTTGATATATATATATATATATATATATATATGGTCGCGATTACGTGCGGTGTGCGGTCGGTGCGGTTTACGACGTGGGCCGTTCGATCGCGGGTCCATCGCATCCAACGGTCGACGTGAATCGCACCCGACCGTCCGATGCGATGGACCCGTGATCGACGGCCCGTGATCGCGCACCGCACCGA
>CM060865.1:2396657-2428936 GCA_030737845.1 Acorus calamus | reverse complement strand
TTACATGGTTTGTAAAGGGCAGATATGAGTTCTAAACTATAAGCAATCGGATATATTAAGTAAACTGGAATTGTTATTTAAAAATTTTCTAAACCATTTTTATTTTTTATCCATAATTTATTATCAATTTATATTAAGTAAACTAAACAATAATAAGATGTCCCACTTTTTCCAATGACTAACAAAAAAACAATTTTATATTGTGTATATATTGTTATGTATTTTACAGTATAGTTATATATGGCTAATAGTACTATGAAGGTTTCCAAACCTTCCAAACTAGGGCTACAAGTTCATGTTTATCCAAATTCTTGTTTCCTATCCCAGTTTAAACTGGGCTATGAGTCTTCTAATCTTAATTTTATCCCAATCAAGATGGATATCTTATAATATAATCAAGGGATGACTGAGGATTCTGATGATATGAAACAATATTGATGCCTCTCCTGGAAGGACATAAAGATAAGATCCAAACATCACCCTCATCGGTGCATGTCATTAATTGGTCTCCCCAACATGATTAGTCTTAGATTATGCACATTGACTTAATTTGTTATTGAAAGATTCCTCCCATCTTAATCAATACTTTATATTATACGGGTGGATTAGCTTGATGTCTGTACTTAAACCCCACCATAGTGAAAAGCAAACAAAAACTAATACATTAATTAATTAAAAGGGAAAAAATTGATTTATTTACTAAAATGCCACACTTTAATGAAGCAATATGGCTAAAGAGAATTGATGGAACATATCAAAACCTTCTAAATCTTGAACAAATTTTACACAGTACTCCACTCTCTTGGCTCTACAAACACAAACCAAGGGTGACAAGCTAAACAAACTGTTCTAATAGTCTATGTACAAAGTCACACACACACTACAACAAAGCTTGTTAAGACGTTCTAAGCGACTGCCACCTAAAACTTAAGTACAATGACACTAAAAAAATATATCATTGTAAACACATTTTTTTAGGACAATCATCTATGTAGTTCCCTCTTTTGATGAAAAAAAACACAAATAGAAGGTAACAAAGAGAGATTAATTAATCTAAAAACGGCTAATCACCTCTTGAGCTTCATTAACTTGGCCATAACAAAGAACTGCTCCCTAGCCAATCCCCTCACCTCCTTCATGTACTTCTCCAAAGGCACCACCCCTCCATTCAATCCCTGCTCCATCTCATACAAAACATCCTCTATAGCAAGCTCCTCCGCCTCGTAATCGACGACGAGCATCGAATTCCGGTCCCCGCCGCCCTCGAAGACCTCGTCCAACTCACTCTCATCGATCGCGCCCCCACGATGGTTCACGCGCAACCAATTCACGAGCACGTCCTTCGCCTCCTCCATCGCCGCCGCCCGCCCTTTCAAGCTCCCCCTCTCGCGCACCAACGCGCGCTCCACAATTGAGAGCTCTTGCGCGCGCGCGCAGAGCCTCGCTTGCAAGCCCAACGCCGCCTCGATGTCCCCCTCTGCCTTCGCCTTCATGGAGGCCATGTCGCGGTGGAGGATCGCCACGAGGCGGTCGATCGCCTCCCTTTTCGATGGGAGGCGCTTCGGGGGGGAGGGCGAGCGAGGCGGCCCGACCACGAAGGGAGGGGAGAGGGCGAGGAGATTTGCGAGGTTGCGCACGAGGTCAGAGAGGTTCGATTTGGGGTATCGCCACGATATGACGTAGGGGGAGGCGACCGCGCCGGAGGGGTCGACGAAGGGGTGGTTGTGGGGGATGGTCGAGGCGGTGGGGGAAGGCGGGGAGAGGTAGACTAGGGGTGGGAAGAGGGGGTAGTCTTGGTGGAGCCAAATTGTGAGGGGGATTCCCCGGGCGGTGGAGGAGGGGAGGGGGAGGCGGCCGGAGGCGTTGAGGAGGTGGACGGTGGTGCCATCGTCGTGGGTGAAGGCAGCGATGGAGGGGGAGAGGGAGGGGAAGTCGGCGAGGAGGGCGAGGAGGTGGTCGCGGATGAGCCACTTTAGGTTTACGTGTGCGTAGGAGAGCGCGAGGGGGCCGGTGGTGGAGAGGGCAGTGTCTACGAAGCGGAACGAGGAGGAGGCAAGGGCCATGAGGAGGAGGAGGAGGAGGTGGTGGTGGTGGTGGTGATGGTTTAGACTACCTATTGTGGAATTGTAGTGTGTGTATATATGGGTGTGGTTTTGACTTTATCAAATAAGATTAATATTCTGTCTTTGTTTTTGTTTCTTGATTAGCTTACATGAAAGAGAGGAGACTTTGACTTAGGGTTTGCATGGCCCACACCAGGTCTTTTATTGATTTTTTCAATGCATGCATGAGTTGATTTTGGATGACACGCTTCCAGAAAATAAGGACATTTGAGTTTATATAATTAATGAATAATGAACTAAGCATGTTCAGATTAGAAGTTCTTGAATTGGGTTTCAAAATTGTTTGGAAAGTGTAGGTTTTCAACATTGATGTTGATATATGTGTGTGTGTTTTTATGTGTGTGTGTGTTGATCATTATTGATTTGAAGGGGTTTTATTAGTGACAAGTAGTTAAATTTCTTCAGGTATTGATACAACATTATAAATTTATAATCAAATTATAAAGAAGGGAAAAAAGCATATTATAATTATGCGCGCAACTATAAGTGGGTACATGCACTCATTCATTAGTAATGGACTTTTTTATGAGTAACTCTGAACAATGTCCAATTATAATCGTATAGTGTCAAGTTATAAAAGTCACGCTTTTTTCAGGTATTTTTTTCAAAATAAACACCCCTAATTACTAAATTACCAAACTAATCACAATTTTTAATTATTTACCAAAGTAGTCATGAGACCCGGTCAAAGACACCACATAAGCTTTTTAATTTTTTTTAATTGGCTCCGCTTAAAACGCTAACAGACGTGGTGTTTTCAGCACTTGTTAATTTTTTAAAAAAATTTTCTACATAAAACGTCAATGCCGTTGGTGTTTTCAGCACTTGTTAATTTTTTTCTAAGTTTTCTACATGAAACGCTAATGTCGTTAGCGTTTTCAGCACTCGTTAATTTTTTTAAAGTTTTTTACATAAAACGCTAATGTCATTGGCGTATTACATTTTTTAGATAAAAACGTCACTGGGGTTGAAGTTTTGACATTCTAACATAATAATTTTTGAATCCATGAAAATGCCACTGAGAGTGGCGTTTTGTGCTTTTATCAAAGTTGGATGGGATGATTTCTTTTTTTTCTTTGGTGCTAGGTGGAGCAATCACAAGGGACACGTCATATTTGTTGATGTGAAGTTTTATAGATTTCAGATATACTGCTAATTAAATTTTTATAATGGTAGAAAGATAGATTTAAAAATCAATTAGAGCTTTAATGATCATACATAACAGTTTTTTTTTTTAAATAATCAGGATGGCAACCCAGTTTTTTTTACCCACATTAATAAAGGGCTCAATCGCTCAACTAATATAGCACAAAATGTCATTCTCAGTGGTGTTTTCATAATTCAAAATTTTCAAAGTGTTAAAACGTCACCCCTGTTGGAAATGGGACAATGGAAGGATAATAGAACCAGTATCAATGCTTCAAGGATAACCCGAGTTGAATGCTTTTAGACAGACTTCTCCAAAACCTGTATAAACCGTGAGTACACCAGGGATAATGAAGTACAGCCTGCATGATATAATGAAGCCTTCACTGGGGTGTTGATTTCAGAGTGTGTACTCTCTGATCAACCTCTTGGAACTCTATGTTTTTATGGAACTGATGATGCTAACTCGTAATGGGAAAAAACAGAGAAGATGAGTAATTGGTTGTTATTTGGTTTGAATCTAAGGATCTGAATTTATCGGCAACAAGGTACCTTTTGATTCAACTGAAGCACCCTTTCATGAATGGAGAGTTACAGCAACCGTCCGATCAGTGGTCCACTGTTTTCACGCGATCGTGCGATCCAGATCGTCCATCACGGGATGCATCCCTTCCAATGGCACCTCTTGGTGATCATAACCACCAACCGTCAATCCAACGGTGCGCATTGCATCTGAACTTTCCTTCATCGAAAGGTCCAGATTGCATCTGATCAAACGATCTCCACCATCCGATTAGCCAAAAAGAAAAGGCTCCAGCTCCTAGCGACGATGCGAAGTGCCAAGTGTGCCCTAAAACACCCAATACGCACACGCGCGCGCGTGACACGCGTGGTGGTGCTTCGCACCACCCCGCATCAAAGGTTCACCATAAGGTGTCCACCAAAAGGACTTCACTAGAGTAGATGTGGCTCTCCTTATAAACTCTTAAATCTTTTTATAAACAACCGATGTGGGACTAAAGAATAGGACACTTTCATCTTCTAAAGGGGGGACCACTAAAACCCAACTATTTTATTTTGAAAATACCCAACAATACCCCACTATTTTCAAAGTTGTTTTATATTGAAAATAAATGTTATATTATATAATAATGGCTGCACCGCTCAGCGGTTGCCTACGTACCCATTAATGAGGGATCAAGCCACCGTAGTTCTTTACAAGAAAGAAAATAAAAATTACATTATAGCATCATCGTTGAAGGTAACATATAAATGAGAAGTATCTTATGGATTTGAACTTCCATTTAGTGCAAACAATTCAAAGCGATATCAAGGTTCTAAAGTGAACGAATCTTGAACTTAGTACCCTTCGAGAAACGCCGGAATCATCACACATGTCAACTTCGAGGGAGAGAGAGTTCCGATTACTTAGCGCGTTAATGGCCATGCGCGTATATCCTTTATTCATGAGTCTCAAGAAATGATACGTTTACTTTATGAAACGGCCTGACTTCATTACTCATGTAGGTAAGTTTAATGAGTGATTCTACGAACACTCGTTTCAACTTATTAAGGAACAATTTCCATCCTCCTTCATGCAGAATACCAACACGAAATGGGATCATCAAAATTTACTAGTGTTTCATAATCACATGTTTAGCTTGTTAGTACCACATTGAACCTTGTCTAGTCTTTTTCAAGACAAAGGTCGGGTTCTCACTAAATGTGATCAATCTTCCTTCACATACCTTAACCCTATTCCTTTAGATAAATTCTGAATCATCTTTATGCCAAGACCCTTGGTCAAAGGATCAGCCAAATTCTTTTTCGACTATACATAGTCGACAGTTATTACTCCACTTTTGAGTAATTGTCGCACCAATGATGCCTTAGACTAACATGTCTAGATTTTTCATTGTATGTTTTACATTGAACTCTCCAAATGGTTGCTTGGCTATCACAATGGATCATAACAGCTGGGGATGGCTTCTTCCAAATCGGTATATAAAATAACAGATTTTTAAGCCATTCTGCTTCTTTATATGCATCTGCCAAAGTACTCAATTCTGATAACATAGTTGAATCAGAAATACATGTCTGCTTTTTGGAACCCCAAGATACAGCAGTACCTCCTAATGTAAAGATCCATCCAGTTGTTGATTTGGACTTTATTGTTACATTGTTTCAACTTGCATCATTATACCCTTCTAGCACAGCAGGGTATTCCACATAATGCAACCCATAATGTAAAGTCCCCTTCAGGTATCTTAGAACTCTGGAAACTGTTTTCCAATGCTCTGAATCTGGATTGCTTGAAAAGCGACACAGCATACCAACCGAGTATGCAATATCGGGTCTTGTGCAATTCATTGTATACATAAGATTCCCAATAACACTGGCATATTTTAACTGCTCAACAGCACGACCAGAGTTCTTCTCTAACTTCATATTCGAGTCTAGAGGATTAGAAGCTGGAATACAATCAAAGTGATCATATCTTTGTAGTACTTTCTCAATGTAATGAGGTTGAGACAATACTAGCCCCTTCTCTTTCCTTAGGATTTTAATTCCTAGAATCACATCAGCCTCTCCTAAATCTTTCATATCAAAGTTGGAAGATAGAAAGTCTTTGGTTTCTTCAACACATGTAATATTTGATTCAAATATAAGCATGTCATCAACATATATACAGATAATTACACATCCATTTTCAGCATGCTTACAATATATACATTTATCAGCATCATTCACAACGAAACCAAAAGACAATATAATTTTATCAAATTTATCATGCCATTGAATATGTGCTTGTTTCAGGCCATAAAGAAACTTAACTAATTTGCAAACTTTCTTCTCTTGGCCTGGAACAACAAACCCTTCAGGTTGATCCATATAAATTTCTTCTTCTAAATCACCATTTAGAAAAGCTGTTTTAACATTCATTTGATGAACAATTAAATGATGAATGGATGCAAGTGATATTAGAACTCTAATAGAAGAAATTTGAGCCACAGGTGCATATGTGTCAAAATAATCAATACCATCTCTTTGTTTAAAACCTTTAGCAACCAATCTGGCCTTAAACTTATTTATGGAACCATCAGCATTAAGTTTACTTTTAAAAATCCATTTACAACTTATGGTTTTGGCACCGGTAGGCAAATCAGTCAAGAACCATGTTTTATTCATCATAATAGAGTTCATTTCATCATTAATCGCTTCTTTCCAAAAAGAAGCATCTCGAGAGCTCATAGCATCCACAAATGATGAAGGATCATCTTCTATATGCAAAGCATACATGGACATGTTAGAAATAGCCTTTTGATCTCCTTCTACAAGATAGATGAGAAAATCAGAATCAAAATTCTTTTCTGTTCTAACTCTTTTACGCCTTCTGTGTTTGCCTTATTAAATTATATTTAATTATTTATCATTATGAATGTATAAGTAATAATAAATTATATTTACCTCACACGGACATAGATATTACGGTTTATTCTAACTCATTCAAATATAATTATTATAGTTTATTTAAAAATAGGAATTAAAAACTTACGAATGAAAATTCTAACCCCTGACCAAAGACGTGCTATTTATACAGCCGTAAAAACTGATCCCAATGGGAGACCTGAACCCGATATTGTCACCACACTAGTTCTCACTATATTTAAACATTTTATTGGCAGCCATAGTGACACTGCTGACAGAATTAGAGAACAACTTATAAACCTTAGGTGTCCAACCTTATCTGATTTTAGGTGGTATAAGGACACGTTTTTATCACAAATTTATAGAATAGATAACTCAAACAATGACTTTTGGAAAGAGAAATTTGTCTCTGGGCTACCCAAGCTCTTCGCCGAAAGAGTCAGAAATAACCTCCGTCAAGAATTTGGGGGACATATCCCTTACTCCGTTATAACATTCGGAGAACTCATACAAAAAATAAACTTGATAGGTCTGGCCCTTTGCAATGATCTAAAGATAAAGAATCAGTTCAAGAATCAACATTTGACTTCCAAAAGGGAACTTGGAGACTTCTGTTACCAATTCGGGTATCAGAAGGAAGACATTAAGAATCCTTCCAAGTCTCGAAAAAGGAATACCAAGCATTCTTATAATAAAAAACCACTTGAGAGACAATATTATAAAACAAATAGAGCCCCTGCTCAAAAAACTAGAAAGCGGTTCTCCAAAAGGAAACCCAACACCTCTAATCCTCCTACCTGCTTTAAATGCAAGCAGAAAGGCCATTATGCCAATAAATGCTTTAGTAGCAAACCAAAAAATAAAAAGGAATCCATTCATAACTTAGAAGAACAGAATTCTGATTCTGAAAGTTGTAGCTGTAACTGTTGTGACCCTGAATCCTATGATTCATCGTCAGATACAGATGGCTTGATGGTCCTTTCGGTCCAAGAACAATTTATTTTAGATACTATTGACTCCATCGAGAATCCTGTCGAAAAGAAACGACAGTTAGAAAGATATATTAGCCTGATAAAAACTCCTGTCAGTCAAGCCCAAGATGATAACAAAGAAAAATATTCCTATAAGGAGATAATTCAAAGATTAGAATCCGAAAAACCCAAAAAAGTGACTATAGGGGAATTAAGAAAAGAACAAATTGATATGAAAAAAGAAATCAAGGACCTTAGAGACAGGGTTACATACCTTGAAGCCATCCCTAGATTGGGAAAACCCGCCGAGAATTCTGATAATGAAGAATCTGTCAGGGATCAACCTGAAGAGGAAGAAGAATTTATTAGCTCTCTCGAAAAATATACAAAACAAAAATGGAATGTTGAAGTCCTCCTGAAAATTAAAACATTTTCTCTAAAATATAAGGCCCTTATTGACACCGGGGCTGATATGAACTGCATTCGTGAAGGATTGATCCCTTCAAGATACTTTGAAAAGACAACCCATGGTATTAATACTGCCAATGGGGAAAGTCTTAAGATTAATTATAAAATACCCGAAGTACATGTTTGTAATAAAGGATCATGTTTAAAAACATCGTTCCTTTTGGTGAAAGATCTTCGTCAGGGTGTTATCCTTGGAACCCCCTTTATAAATATGATAAAACCCTTTTCGGTCGATACTGAGGGTATTCATGCAACTCAAAATGGCAAAAATATCTTATACAAATTTTGTACTACACCAAAGCTATCTTTTCTCAACCAGCTCAGGCAGGCCCTGGAATATAAAGAAAAGTTTATTAATGAACTCTCTGAAGAGATCAGGATTCAAAAGACATCTGAACAAATCGGTAGTCCTATTTTCCAAAAGAAGGTCTCTGATTTTCAAAAGACTATTGAAAATGAGGCCTGCTCAGATCTGCCCTCTGCCTTCTGGCATAGGAAAAAACACATGGTGAGCCTACCATACATCAAAGACTTTAATGAAGAGAAAATCCCCACAAAAGCCAGGCCCATCCAAATGAATAATAGACTCCTAGAAATTTGCAAGGAGGAAATATCTCAATTACTTATCAAAAATCTTATTAGGAAGAGCTCTTCACCTTGGAGCTGTGCGGCTTTCTATGTAGAAAAAGCTGCAGAATTAGAAAGGGGAGTGCCAAGGCTTGTCATAAATTATAAGCCATTAAATAAGGTACTCCAGTGGATTAGGTATCCTATCCCCAATAAGCAAGATCTGATCAAAAGAGTCTATAATTCCAAGATTTTTTCCAAGTTTGACCTTAAATCAGGATTCTGGCAAATCCAGATTAAAGAAGAAGATAGATACAAGACCGCCTTTACAGTACCGTTTGGGCATTATGAGTGGAATGTTTTACCGTTTGGGTTAAAGAATGCACCCTCGGAATTTCAAAACATAATGAATGAAATATTTAATCCTTATGGATCCTTTTCCATTGTTTATATCGATGATGTGCTGATATTTTCTGAGAACATAGATAAGCATTGGAAGCATCTTAATATCTTCCTTAGAATTGTAAAACAAAATGGTCTGGTGGTATCAGCCAAGAAGATAAAACTCTTCCAAACCACAGTTCAATTTTTAGGATATAAAATCTCTGGGAATGATATTACACCCATAAAAAGGGTAATAGATTTTGCAGATAAATTTCCAGATAGCATAAAAGATAAGAAACAACTTCAAAGGTTTCTTGGTTGTCTTAACTACGTATCAGACTTTTATAAAAATATAGCTCTGGACAGGAAACTGTTGTCCAACAGACTGAAGAAAAACCCTACACCTTGGACCATAGAACATACCCATGCCGTCCAAAGGATTAAAGAAAAGGTAAAACAGTTGCCATGCTTGAATATAGCAAGCCCCAATGCACCAAAGATTATAGAAACTGATGCCTCTGACATTGGATATGGAGGGATACTAAAACAGAGGATTGACAACAAAGAACAATTAGTAAGGTTTACTTCGGGAACATGGAATGAAGCTCAAAGAAAATATTCCACTATAAAAAAGGAAATCCTAGCTATAGTTAACTGCATAACAAAATTCCAAGGGGACATTTTAAACCAAAAATTCCTCTTAAGAATAGATTGCAGCTCTGCAAAATATGTTCTTGAAAAAGATGTTAAAAATCTTGCATCAAAACAGATTTTTGCCAGATGGCAAGCATTACTAGGAATCTATGATTTTGACATAGAATACATTAAAGGAGACTTTAATAGTCTTCCTGATTATCTCTCGCGTGAATTCTTGCAGGGAAATGGACCAAAAGAAGAAGGCAAAGATCCTTCCTCAAAGGACCCTAAAAATTGAGAGCTCAAGACCTTCTGTGAACCTTATAAAGCCAGAGGTTAAGGAAGAAAATCTGTTTGAAGATCAAAATCAGTTTGCCATACTTGCTGAAATAGGATCTCAAACTTCAGATCCACAAACCGAATATGAATTCAAAACTTCCGTTCCACTATTCTCTATTGAGAAATATGAAGTAGATAAAGAATAGCAGAACTTATTAAGATATACTTCCCCAAAGATGATCATTCTGGTACTGGCTACCATTTCTATATCCCTGATATGATAGGGAAAAATCCTGATTACTATGAAAACATCCTATTAGAAACAAACAGTGTCAGAATTGTGCACCATTATAAGAACAAGAGCACCTTAGAGATCTCATATTCTAAACTATGCATCCAAAAGATATTATCCTTAAAAGACTGGGATAAGAGTCCCAATGCCTCTAGGCGATTCCAAAAATCAGTGATCAGACCCAATTACTATAATTATTGGGATTACCAGAAAGCCTGGGAAAATGTACTATTAGTCCAAAACTGTGTCTTAAAACATTCTTGGTTTATCCATTTTGTCTGCCAGGCCAAAATTCCAAATTGGTTTTACTCCTGGTGGCAAGTATTTGGTGCTAATTGGAAAAACTTACCAGGAGACATCCAAGCTCATATGGAGCAGGAAGAATTAAACCCACAAAATAGCATTGATTTATTGAAATATCACAACCAGACGGGGATACCATGGATCCTCCAATGGGATTTCCAGGTAGAAAAAAGGTTTCCTCCTCACCTCAAGAGAGATATATATACTAAATGGTGGGCTAAATATGACCCACAAAAAATTTTATCTGGTTATAAATTACCAATTTATGGAAAACCACGGGAAGATAGTTATGAGACTATCAAAACAAACCTTATTGGAGAATACACTAAAAGATTCCCAAATTTAAGTCAAGAATGCATTGAATTAAAGGCATATGAGCACATGTTTAAAATGTTCAGAGCAGAAAAGGCGGCTCTGCCAGCACCAATGGCCACCAGCTCTCAAGGTCCGGGAGGGACTCAAGGGGCTCAAAGGATGGAGGATGACTCTCAAAGGCCAGAAGATGGTGATTCTCAAACGGACAATGACTCTCAAGGGCTTGAAAACATACCCTCAGATTTTCCTGAAGATGAGTTTGATCCAGCTGAAGGATCTGTTTAAAAAAAAAATAAAAATAAAAATAAAAATAAAAAAATAATAAAAGGAAGAAGGATCCAGAAGACCCTAGTAACTCACGGGTTCAATATTACGCTACAAAAAGCTAGTCACGGGAGCACCCGACAAAGATGGGAAAAGAAGAAAAGACGTAAAGCAGGAAAAGTGACACCAGAAGAAGACAAGAAGTCACTCAAAACTGAATGACCACGGACTCCAAACCCTTTGAAGTCCGCAAACTCTGCCTATATAAAGGGAGCAAGAGAAACGAAGGAGGGCATCGGCAAAAAACCCAAGTCTACAAAACCCCTCTTCCAAAAAATCCACCAAAACCCAAGAGTGCTTTGTAAGAACTAAGTGTGTTTTTGTAAGATAGAAGAAATAGGGCAGAAGAGGGAGATATCCTTCTCGACCCCAGTATTGTAAGTTTCTTTCTTTCTAAATCTATGTAATGAATAGTAGTGTTCTGTATCTTATGCATGTTCAATAAATAAATCTTTCTAGTATCCATATCATGTTTGTATATTAGTTCTCAAAATCATTTAAAAAAAAAAAAAAAAAAAAATTTGATCCTGTAAGTATTTGGTATCAGAGCCACGTTGCATTGTCTTTTAAGGGGATTTTCTTGCATGAACAGTGCTAAACAGTACCGGCCGGTGAACAGTGTTTTTTGAAACTATTTAGTCGCGTTGTCCACACTCTCATCTTAAGAACAATAGAGTTAGGGACGTAATACGTCGTTGACTGGTTTCCCTGCACTTCCTCATGGCCAATCTTTTCCGATCCCTTATGTCATGGGTACATGAAGCCTCCACTTCAACTGATGGAGCCTCCACCTCTAGAAATCCCCCTGCCATAAAGACTATGTCCATTAAAAATATGCAAAATATAAATTATGAGAATGTTGAACAAGCTGTTGGTAATTGGAACATCCCTAAAGTCCCGTTCAATGAGATTTATGTTTGTAACACTTTTAGTCTTAAAACAGACTATTATATCAAGACTATTGAAAAAACCCTTCCTTTAACTAATGGGCATGAGAACTTCCACCTTATATCCCAGAAAGAGATAGACAGGATTAGGACAAAACAACAATATCACTATCTTCATATAGGATTAGTACAGGTTTCTATAAATGCCCTAGTTCGAGAAAACTTGAATGTTGCAGTTTTAGCATGTCTTCAAGACAATAGGCATCTAAAATTTGCTGATTCTGTTCTAGGGATAGTTGAATCCAGCCTAAGTAATGGACCAGTATTTTTTAATGCCTTTCCTAATTTCTCTGTGTCCTTAGCTGATCCTAACATTTTGGATACTCTTGTCCTGAGGATCCAAACTAATGGTTTCGACCTTACTAATGGCACTTTAAATTTAAACCTGAGTTATAGGGTATATTTCAAGGTTATGAACACCTTATCCCCTAAAAGTAGGGTTTCTGATATTAAAGGTATTACTACTTTGCTTCAAACGAACCCTAAAAATAACTCTTTTATCCCCAGACCTTTAAAATGGGATGAGATCAAATTACCTAATTCCTGGACCCTTGAAAATGCTCAGCCTAATAAGCCCTTGGAAAACCTATACCTTAAAGACATTATTGAACAGGAAGAGGGTAATATTGAAGTTCGATTTTCCAATACTGGCCTTCAAAGGACAAGATCTCTTAGGGCCACACCAGTAGTTCAAACAAGGGAACGCTTGACTCCTAGGAGACGCTCTGTTTCCGAAAGGGATAGCCAGTATTCGGCTACTCAAGCTGCTTACTTCCAACCTATAGGGGTTGCATCGGCAGTTTATGATGTTCAATCCGAAGCTCATTCTGAAATGCCATCTGAATATGAACCCGCTGAATCAGACATGCTCACTATAAGTGAAAATGATGACTATGAAATAGATAAAGAGATATAAAACATGATTTTTATTCTTCAAAAAATGATGATAAAAGAAAATGGTTTTTCAACACTATACCCAAAGAAGAGCAAGGTCCGATTAGAGAACAGTGGTATGACCATATGAGATTTGAACAAAAAACTGTATATTTCTTTGATTGGTTTGAACATACTTATATTCCAATGTTACAGAACATGATCATTGATCTTCCTGAAGAAGACCATGCTATGGTCCTAGAGAAGATCGATAAATATGCCACCAAATGGAGAAACATTAAGAATGAAGAAGTGGAATCTATTCATCCACCGTTTGAAAGAATTAAAGTCACTAATTCCGACATCATAGCCAGCCCTCTTAAGACTACTACAAAGATTGACCCTGGTAGTCCTTTCAAGGCAGAATACTTTATCCAGGTTATGGAGCAAAATAATTTCACCAATGTTGCCTTGAGATCTATAAGTAGCCAAACTGAGAGAATAGAAAAAGCCCTCGCCGAAAATTGTAGCCTTGACAATATTCAAGCCAATGGTCTGCAAAGCCTCCAGGCCTCGACCACCTCGTCCAAAAATATAGTAAAAAAAACTGAAAAACCAATATTCATTCCTCAACAAAATCTTGAGAAAGGGATAAAGTTCAAAGAAAGACACTCTGAAGAATTGTTGATTAAATTATCTGAGAGACTGGAAAAATTATCCATCAATAACCTCAATGATGAGTCCTCTTGTGAAGAAAATTCCCAAGAAGACATTGAGGATGGCAGCATATCTGAAAGCCTTCCTGATCATTCTGATATTGAGATCAATAAGCTCGGGACTGTAACTCAGACCTCGAGAACAAAGAATTTCTATAGAAGACCAACTCCTGTTGATGTCCAAATAGAAGAGAATAATGATATTACTCTTACTACTTCCTATGATGGAAAATCACTCGTAGAATGGAATCTTGATGGCATGTCTGAATATCAGGTCAGCCAATTATGTCATTCTATGCTTATTTATGCTAATGCCTGTAGGATACAAGGTAATAGTGATAAACATATTACTGATATGATAACCACATCATTCATGGGGCAATTAAGGGGGTGGTGGGACAACTTCATTACCCCTGACCAAAGACGTGCAAAATTCTAAAGTTGTGGTGATATAAAACTAAGCACATGCAAGAAATCGAGGGACTTATACCTAAATTAAAAAAATGATTTTGGGGACCAAAAAGCACGAAAAAATAAATATAAAAGACCCAAAAAAAAACATATTACATGCAAATAAAAAAAGCATTACAGTATTTAATTCCTATTTTAATTCCAGATCAGCAAAAGAATTGTCTTCATCCAAAATGACTCAAGATCTATGGTCATGACATCGTATTACATTTGAAAGCTGGTTAGTTAAACAATTTTTTTTTTATAATCATATTCGATAATGACATTTAATTATTGGTTTTTTTGTATCATATTTTTTTTAAATTACCTTTAGTAGATAAGGTATAGCCCGGGTTGGGATCTCTGTTTGTTTTTATATACTTCTACTTTATTTTACTTCACTATAAGGTTGTCACATCACAATATTGAAAATTAAACAGTTGCAAATGTATGTAAATCTAAAAAGAATTTAAAAAATGATTCATTTAATTTGATGCATTTACAACCATAGGATGTTATGCATGATGATGTGACGGATCCACATGAGTCAAACAAGATACAAGCATGAAAAAAACAAGCAGAGAATTTAGATCCGATGTGGCCCCTTTTGTATCCAGTCAAACCTCTTGTGTCATCAATGACATTTGACGCTTGCATTATCATCACCTTTGATATGTACTTAACTAGCTATAGATAGGGTCTTAAAAATATTATATTGTGTAATAAAATGATAAATTGCATGCTATGGTTTAATGAATGAATTGTGTTTATTTTTAAAGTCTGAACACTTGTTTATTTTATTTGAGATGAAGGCCCTCTAATAAATATAAATTGGGTAAATTAATTCCAAATAGTTTTTAATCCCTTATTTTTTAGGTTTCTCACATTTTTTAGAATATGAAAACATTTAAAGTTATCAATTTTCTTTTCACGATCTTTTTGTCCAAATATTATATGTATATGCAGCGTTCATTAAACCAAAAGTAGAAGAAGAATGAAAAAATTTAAAAAAATAACATATATAATTGACAATTTAAATAAGTACAACGTAGAAGTTTAAATTGAAAAATTGGCAAGCAAACAAGCTTGCACAAGTATATATGTTTAATTTGAAATTGAATTTGTAGGGATGGATAGACATGCTGGAGGAAAGGTTCATACATAGACAAGTGGCATGCGAAATAGATTATGGAAAGTTAGTGTTCACTAACTTTATATGATATACGAATGCATAAGCAAGCTGGTATTCTAAAAAAAGTGGTTGTCAAATTGAGTTTTCAAGGCATCAATTTTTTTTTCCAGTGGTATTGGGAATCAAGGTGTGACAAAAATATATAATAATGAAATATTGAGGTGGTTGAGTGATATATGGTAGAGATGAATGGATAGTGGTTGACAATATACATCAATTTTGAACTCAGTTAGGACAAAATTAATTAAAGCAAAGTGGTTTTGATAAAAATGTGTGTGTGCAAGAAAACTCTTTGTAGCTTGTTGTAGATGGAGCACAAGTCAGATGATCTCTGAAAATGCGATGAATGCACATGTTGACCGAGTCAATGCCTTCATTAATGCGAAACCTCTTTTTTCAAAGAAAATGTGGACATCTTCATTCAATTAATATAAAAAGAACATGTTCGAATGGAGATGAAATGATACAGAAGAATAAAAATAAACAAAATAAAATCAATAAAGCAAAAAAAGGGGGTGAAGAGAACACATAGTAGTGAGCTCTATCCGCCGGAGTGGTAGAAAGTGTTTCTACCACTTCGACATAGCTTAGAACCTGCCACCGTGTTACACCGTAATTGTCAAAATGTCCTCTAAGTGAACACGCATCAATCCCTCAAGGCAAGTATTCCAATATTTGATACTTTGGCATGTCATCTTCCAAAGATTTTCAAAATAAAATCAAATCCCTCTGAAAACAACCACGTTACGTGATCTCCAAATCGCCCACACGCAAGCTGGTATGATGGATAGTATGATGGCCCCGGGGTGAATGTCAAACCTTATCATGAAAAACCAACCAATAGTTTCAGCAAGTTTGTGTTCACTAAGATCACCCTGTGGTTACTTTCCCATGAACCGGGGCTTGCGTCAAGGCGACCTGCTCTCTCCGTTGTTGTTCACACTTGTCGCAAACGCCCTTAGTCGAATGTGCAAGAAAGCAGAGGCAGCGGGTTGGTACCATGCGTCGCGGGTGGCACTCCTATCACGCATCTTCAATTCGCGGATGACACGATGACATGGCCGGCCCTGACTATAGGTCAGGTAGGCAACCGCCTAGGGCCCCTTCTGCAAAGAGGGCCTCCAAATTCAGGAACATTTTTTTTATGTTAAGCTTTTGATATTAAAATTAAAGGTTTTTTAGTTTTAAGTCCTGGTAAACATACATATTTAGAGATCGATCCCTCATTTCTTTACAGTTTGGTTTTAGTCCCCTGATTTAAAATATATGTTCATTTTTAGTACCTCCCAGGGATTAAAAAGAAAACCAAATAATTTAGGGATGTGTTCTAAAGACTAAAAAAAAATATGGGGACTAAAACTAAAATATGAAAAAGTGAGGGATCGATCACTAAATCTTATGGTTTATGGGGACTTAAAAATAAAAAATCCTAAAATTAATAATAATTTTATATCCAGTCCATTTTTCTGCTCTAAATTCAATCTACAAGTGTTTTGAATTTTAAAAAAAATAGTGTATACCATCTAATGAGGTACATATTTTTATAAAATATGAAACATAGACTCTAATAAATTGCATATATGCACTTCTAAAAAATGTAATTTTTTTTATCGAATCATATACCTTGCTAAGGTGAGTATATGCTTTAATAATTTTCTATCGACATATATGAGACTGGAATTGAGGCTGGAAAAAAAACCGTATGTAACAACACTCTAAAATTATTTTTTTTTTTAAAATAACTTGAATATGTCTTCCTATTTATTTTAAATTTATAAGTTTTCTTTGAAAATGTAATCTTTGTTGACATCATTACAAAGTATTTTTTTGTGATTTTAAAAAAAATCTCATCCGTATCTTTATATATTTAATATATTTTTAGTATATTCCGATTTTATAGGGATTTATTATTTTCTATAAAAGAAATGATCTTATTTTTATGATTTTTTTTTCTCTTTAGAAGAAGAACTCGATGAATTTTTTTTTTATATTTTATTTTTAGTCATTATTATCATTTTTTTTGCTTAGTCTTGATTTTTTTTTATTACTAACATGATTAAAACATTCACTCAAAAATTTCAATATACATGTATAGGGCTCCATTTTATGAGTTGGCTTAGGACCCCATCTAAATTTTTTTATCTCAGGGCCGGCCCGATGATCTTCGCTGCCCCTTCAATCGACGTCATGGCAGGCCTCCGTTTCATCCTCCACTGCTTTGGTTTAATCTCGGGGCTCTCCATAAACTGGTCGAAGAGTAGCCTCATCACAGTCCATGTGGAGCAACATAAGGCGACGGAGTTGGCGAATCCATCCGATGTCGCTTCTTCTGGAGAGGCTAACACCAATGGCTTAAAAAACTAGTGTTCCACCAAAAGACTATCTGAGCAGGTTAAAACTTAAAACACTATTTGAGATGCTTCTTTCCCTCTCTTTCTTTTCCTCTTTTGAAGCTTTGCTTTTTAATCTTGGGCGCTCTTCTTTCTTTTAGAAATGAAATGGAGACTGAATGCTTACCGTTCACTAAAAAAAATACTATTTGAGATGCTCTAAAACACCACAGGTTTTTGCTTCATTTTCATACAAACAATATTCTTTCCTTGCATGGAAGATCTAGAAAAATTAAATGCATGAAGGGTACATAAATATCATGCATTTGTAATTGTCTTCTAAAAAAGAAAAATGTTACATTTTATCATTTCTGCAATAAATTTTGTGGATAAGATTTTCTAAAAAAATATTTTAGATCGAAGTACATATTTTCACTGAATAAATGCTTGACTAAATTTATTGAATAATTTTTTTTATATTTTCATAATAAAATATATATGCATTGTTAGTTCATATATTGTGTTAGATGATGTAACATCTATAAATTAAAACTTTTTGAGTGTATGAGCTTTATTTAAAAAATCAATCTACAACAAGTAACCTCAATTCCCCACCCCCCCCCCCCCCCCTTTTTTTTCCATTCATGTGTAGCATATCAAAAGAGACAGAGAGAGTGAGTGAAAAATAAGAAAGAAATAAAAGCAAAGTAGCCCTAGTACTTTGCATTGTTTTGAGTCTATATATCTGAAACTCCAGATTAAAGGGTGTTCAAAGTTCTAACAATAATAAATAAAGCTCGCTGTCATCATTTATTCATTTATTTATATTACTTACACTAGGGGAATATCTAACTTTTATAACAAGGACAACCAATCTTCGAAGCCCCTAAGTTTGAATATAGAAGAATAAAATGCTATAGTCAGTCAAAACTCCAATCAAAAGTCATGACCCATAGAGAATGCTTACATGAAAGAACTTCATTGGTGCAATCTAAACTGATGGGAACTCAGAAGAAGAAGAAACCATAGTCATTAAAAACAAAAACAAACCTTAAAGGCTCATAGATGTCAATAGTCGACCTCTTGAGGATGATCGTTAAATAAAGTATATAATTGAATGAATTAAATATATAAGATAAAAAAATATCTTAAAAAATCATGTGTCATTACAATTGACACATGATAGTGAATGATTGATTTGATCATTCAAATGTCAATGGTCGATGCTTGCTCAGCTTGACTGCTTATCTATCAATACAAATTTTGTGATTATTGATTATTACTCTCCCCGTGACTTAGTTTATGCACCCATGAGAGTTGTCCAAATGCAATGGAGCAGTAGTTTTAACTTTTAAGTAATTCAAAAGAAGAAAGCCATAATACAAGTAAATAAACAAGAAATATCAGTGCAGATTATGAAATGAAGGAGAAGATTTCTCTCTTTGAAAACCGCTTACAATCACCCAAAAAGCCTTAACTCGAGCATAGGATTATTAGAGATTTTGCTTACGCCGATCAAAGTCTCCATCGACGGTGGATGATTATCCACATGAATCTTTCTTTTTAATTTTTTAATCTAATATTTAATAGCCTAACAATAGGTTAGGAGAAAGTGGATGCCGCAGAAATAATTGTAGGGAATCAAAAGTGTATTAGTAAACTTTAGAAAGCTTTTTCCTTCATATGTTAACCACAACTTTGTATACCATGTATCATGTGCATCTTGTCTACAATCCCAAACTATCCCTTAGGGGGTGATATATCAAACTTTAGAACGCTAGCTCATAAGGGACCATATTAGGGGTGCCTATATATGGATTTAGTAATTAAAGTGGAACATGGATTTGCTATTCCATAAAACAAAAGGCAGGAATGTAGACTTTGGTTAGAAATGACTCAGAAATTTAGGGGGAATTCAAATTTGCACTTATTAGGAAGGCATCACTCCCATTTGAACCCATGGTACCATTGAAATTTATGCAATGGACTGATTTTGCAAAATTATGTTCAGGTCATCCAATCGGTCCATGAAGCTATTACATGGCAGATAACTATACCACACCAGTGAAATAAGTCATTTTATGTTGGTTGTGTCTCCTATATAGTTTTTTTTAGAGATTTTTAGTTTTAAGTCCCCGTAAACTATATGATTTAGTGATTGATCCCTCACTTCTTCATATTTAGATTTTAGTCCCTACATTTCAATAATAATTTAGGAATAGGTCCCTCCCAGGGACTAAATAATTTAGGAATAGGTCCCTTCTAGGGACTAAAAAGAAACATATTATTGTAATGTAGGGATTAAAACCTAAATATGAAGAATTGAGGGATCGATAGCTAAATTATATAGTTTACGGGGACTTAAAACTAAAAATCCCTTTTTTTTAAAGCACGTATTCAAATTAATCAAATGCACCAAGAATATTAGCACTGTTGTTTTTAATAAAGATCTAGTAATAAAAAATATGATACAATATTTCACGCAAACCAATAAACACGACAATTTATTCTATTAAATCATAACTAAAAATGATGAGCTCTATTATATTTTTTTATTTAACCTTAATTCTAGTCTTATATAACTTGTTAACATTATATGCTCACATTAACAAGATATAAATCTCATTGTAAAATTTTTATGTTTTTTTTATAAATGAACTCATACAATTTATATATGTTTTATTTGATGATATACATATTTTCTTAAAAAATCAAAATGTGATGTCTCATTTTTTATCATAGGAAAGGTATTTGAAACATGGTGAACTAATCAACTAATCCCAATAATCCTCATAATAATTACTACATACAAACTATAAAAAGTATGAAAAAAAAAAAGCAATAATAATGATATTAATGAAATACAAATCCACACACAAACATGTAAAGATGGTTTTCAATATGTGACAAGCTCCTAATCCAGCAATTGAAAGTGAATCACCTAGACCTCTCCAACCCTAAAAAAAAAGGTAACACGAGGTACGCGTGCAACTCGTGCTCCCATAAAACCATAGCCACGTGCCTATTTCACGTGCCACCTCGTAACTAAAACTGACTAACCATATATTATAATATATATTTATTATATTATATGTTATGTATGTTTCTCGCACCTTCCAAAATGTTCCCCTCCCCTCCAACTCTTAACCTGGGTATATTTTTATTCCACGAGGCATAAAGTTATCCAAAACTACTCTGACACACCGTACGTTACACTCAATACAGAGAGAGTCATTCACATGTTACCAACTTAACTTGAACCACCCACACTAGAATAAAGGGCCTTTTTAAGTCGTAAGTCTCCAGATTTTCTTAATTTATAAACCAATCCTTTGCTATTTTACCATTCAGTCCTCACACATTTATGGGTGCAACTTGGACGAGTTTAACATGAATTAACCCAATCAAAGAATGACTTTGTTGGTTTTATGTTACAGATTGGGTTCTGATCCAAATAGTAAATAGCAATATTCAAATATAACTGTTAATGGACTTGTTAATGTACATTTGACTCACCAAATATACACTTTATTCTATTATTATTTTTTATTAAACGAGATAAGTTACCTTTCCACTTATATTTAAAATTACCCTTTATCCTATCACTTATCTCTTTATTAAACTAACTTAATTTATTCTATTAATATAATTATTTATAATTATTTATCCTAGTATATTTATTCAAAAAACCTAATTCTGTATCCGTGAGGACTTACGAGTAAACTAGACTAAATTCATGGACCCATTCATAAATAAATACATTAAATAAATTCACTTAAAATAATCACATAAACAAACGTTACATGATGATATATCCCTAGCTTAGCATTATCCATGCAACCCCCACCCATGTCGGGATCCAAGCAAACCATAACCCTTTTGTCAGTCACAGCAGGTACACCCACTCACTGACGTCACCCAAAACTAAATCCCAACCGTCCATTCTCTCCACCCCATCAAACACATCGATCCACAGCCGTCCGATGTCGGATCCCCCACCAACCCCACCGCGCATTTTCAATCCCCCAGTGTCAGTGAAACCCATTGAGTGTATATGTTTTCGTGATGATGCCAATGCCTGGTGTTGGATTCTTAATTTCATCATCACCTTTTATTACTCTCTCTGTCTTTTCTTTCTTTTATAGAGAAAAGTTAAAGTTCAAACAAAAAATGGAAAATATATAAAAGGGCAATCATTAATGTTTTGTTAACACCCCCCTCCCCCTTTTTAATTATATACCCTTAAAATAATTATTGTTTTTATTAAAATATCCTTATTAAATTACTATTTTCAATAATACCCTTCTAAAGAATTAAAATTGTGCATAAATACTCTTTTTAAAAATATTATTGCAAGGTTAAAAAAATTAGAACTCTAATCTATGTGGATAATATATGAGAGATGGTTGTGTTTTTCATCCTCTTGTGCTGGTGTCAGTCAAGAGGATGACACTAGTAGGGGATATTATATGTATAGTAGATTTAATTTTTTTTATAATACCAGAAATAATATCTTTCCTAGAGGAGTGATTAGGTGCGGTCGCGTGCGGCATCGACCACGGGCCGTCGATCATGGGTCCATCGCATCAGACGATCGGGTGCGATTCACATCGACAATTTCATGCGATGGACCCGCGATCGGACGACGCACGTCGGATCCGCGCCGCACGCTATCACTCGGGATCTTTCCTACTCCAATATCTTTATAAGTGTTTATGCTTTGTCCAACCACTTTCTTCAAAAACATATATATATATATATATATATATATATATAGTCGAGTGATAGCGTGCGGTCGTCCGGTCGGTGCGGATTCGACGTGCGTCGTCCGATCGCGGTCCATCGGTCGACGTGAATCGCACCCGACCGTCCGATGCGATGGACCCGCGATCGAACGACGCACGTCGAATCCGCACCGACCGGACGACCGCACGTAATCATGAGTCTATATATATATATATATATATATATATATATATATATATAGTCGAGTGATAGCGTGCGGTCGTCCGCTCGGTGCAGATTCAACGTGCGTCGTCCGATCACGGGTCCATCGCATCCAACGGTCGACGTGAATCGCATCCGACCGTCCGATGCGATGGACCCGCGATCGGACGACGCACGTCGAATCCGCACCGACCGGACGACTGCACGTAATCACGAGTCTATATATATATATATATATATATATATATATATATATATATATATATATATATATATATATATATATATATATAGGGACGTGATTGCGTGCGGCGAACGGCGGGTGCGGCAGCGATCACGGGTCCATCGCATCGGACGGTCGGGTGCGATTCATCTCGACCGTTGGATGCGATAGACTCGCGATCGAACGATCCACGTCGCGGCCGCACCTGCCGTTCGCCGCACGCAATCATTTTCATATATATATATATATATGAATGATACGGTGCGCGATGCGGGAACGTGCGCGAACGACCACGGGCCGTCGATCACGGATCCATCGCGGGTCCATCGCATCGGACGGTCGGGTGCGATTCACATCGACCGTTGGATGCGATGGACTCGCGATCGAACGATCGACGTCTTTTCCCGCATTCCCGCACTGAATCGCTCGACTATATATATATATATATATATATACGACCGCGATGAGGTGCGGCGGCCGCACCGTGCGGCAGCCGTCCGATCGCGGGTCCATCGCATCCAACGGTCGACGTGAATCGCACCCGACCGTCCGATGCGATGGACCCGTGATCGACGGCCCGTGGTCGACGCCGCATCGTGCGGCCGCCGCACCTAATCGCTCCTCTATATATATATATATATATATATATATATATATATATAGTCTATAAAAATAACCCACAAAAGGTTAATTCAAGGACATCATTGAAAATAGAATTTAAGGGACATTCGGATAATATAAGTTTTTTTGGTGAACAAATACGCAAAAATCCAAATTTTTTTTCATCTTTTGTCACTCACAGAGCTATTGTTATGTTAGTGGGCCCCACTAGAATGAATGCGTGGGCCCCACGAAAGAGAGATCCGACCCACGGTTCCTTAACACACGGTGTGTAATCATTGCAAAAATCCGACCCGGGCGTAGATTATCTTCCAATATACACTCGAAAAGCAAAACCAAATACACTCGAGCGGGGAAACTTTTTCGAAATTCCCAAAATGGGGACTGACGAAGTTCGGTATTCCCGGTGTACCAAAGTCGATGCGGGTGTAAAATGCGAGAAAGGCGTTAGGGTATTAAAGTCATTGTACAACCTCCCTAACCGCCACCGACCATATAAGGTCCCCACTCCCCCCAACACCTTTGCGTGGAAACCCGGTAAGGACTTCGGTAAAACCGGAAACCGGGAATCTGAAAATCCGGTTTTTTTGAAAAAGCGGTTTTTGGGGTGAACACGCAATCAATTATTTTTGTGCAGTTCGAGGGGGCACGGGTGGCGTCATAAGGGACCCCACTTTTGCAATATTTGAAAATCGTAATTTTCAATTATGATAATAAAAAAAAAAAATGTAAATCCATGGTTTTCTTAAAGTCTGTCTTTAACCCTCCGAAAACTTACCATTTATATTACAATTAAAAAAATATTTAAAATTCCGTACAGGAATGAATTTACTTTTTCAGATAGATAGTAAAACTCATTCAAAAAGGTAAAATTAAAACTTCGTAAAATCTTCACAAGAGTTTACTTACAAACTGAAAAATCAAACCATCATGGATTGCATCCGAAGATATGAAAAAGAATATTTTTATAGGGTTGTATCCGAAGATATGAAAATGAATATTATATTTTTCTATCCACAATATAAGCCCAAGCTCATGGTATTATTAAACTTGTTGGAGACGAACACATGGGAGATTTAGTGTGAATGGGTTTCAATATATTATGCTTTCAATTAAGATTTAATTAAATAAAATATTTATAAAATAATTATAACTTGTTGGTAAAAATTTAATTCAAACGGTAATTAAATTTTCATGGGTGTTTTTTTAAATCTTTATATGAATTTAAAAAAAATAATATAAATTTTAAACAGTTTACAGTTATTTGAATTTCTCCTGTAAAAAAATTTGAGAGAGAGACCTTTACTTTAGGGTGTGTTTGGTTGCGCAATTGCGTTACGATTGCGATTACAGAAAGCTACGTTTGCAATCACGCAACCAAACAGTTTTGTAATCGCTGTTTTAAACCCAGCGATTGCAGATAAATAATGCCCAAAAGCTTTAATTTTAAAAACGGAAAAAGTGAGTTTTCTGTATAATTAAATTTACAATCGCAGACTCCTGTAGAATCAAACGCAGTCTTCTCGAGCTCGTGTTGCCACCTGGGGAGACAGTCATTGCAGAGAGGGCGAGCTTGAAAAACGAGAATAAAAAAATAAGAATCGCAAATCGAAATCCAATTATGGTTTTGCAAAATCATGAAATCGGACGTAACTGGTCTCGCTCCCAAGAACAAAAAAAATTAACTCAAAATTTCGTTTTTTTATATAACATCATCAGCCAAAACAGAGATCGTACAAAAAAAAAAACAAAAAAAAGGGTGATATTTTCTTGATTACTCTCTCGGATTACGATATTCGCAGAAACAAAAAAATCGCAAAATTGGAAAGTCAGGGTTTCTCGCGGAGAACGGAAGCGAGGCCGGCGACCACCCTGGGCCGCGATGCCACCGGCTGCCGCGGCGAGATGACCACCGTGATCCTCTCCACCGGCGGGGGTAGCTCGCCGGTGGAAGATGCTGCCGACGGCGGAGTGGTCCTCGAGCGGAGACGGAGCTCGAACTCGCCGGAGAAGACGGGGGTGGATATGAGGCAGGACTCACCGATCACACCACCTGGAACGGACGGCACGGATGGCTCGGTCGCTGAAACGGACGGTGGTGATGGGGTCAGCCTCTGATGGGGGGAGAGCCACTTGGCCTTCATGTACTCGGGCTTCCTCCAAGGGGGGAAGTGAAGGCCCTTCTTTTTTAGGCTCTGCTTCGCGGCCTCGGAAACGACGGCCACGATTTGCTGGAGGCGATCGGGCTTGCCGACGAAGATGGACGGCAGGGATTGGAGGACCGATTTGTAGCCCTTCGTGGACCGTGCGATCTCGAACTCGGATTTGAAATCGACGTCGACTATCAGCCTCTCCTCGTTCACGACGACGTCGACGTACTCGTACTCGCCTGAAATCAATGGAATTTCGTGATTTTGGGTTCGGAAATCGCGAAAAGATCGGGATTTTTTGGGGGAAAAATGTGATTTTTACCGGCTGGGAAAGAAGGGGACTTGTCCCAGCGGGAGCGGCAGAGGGAGGCGTCGTATCCGACGGCCATGAGGCCATCGACGAGCATCCGACGGCTGGCGTCTTTGTTCTTGATGGAGGTCTTGTTCAACTCTAGAACCTTCGATGCGTCGGCGAGGAGGTTTCGCTCCGCCGTGGTTGAACATGGGACCAAACCCTAAACAAACAACAAAAAATTCAATTTTTTGAAAATTTGAACGGTTTTCAAAAGAGGATCTCGAGAGAGGGAGCTGGTTAGGACCTTGAGGAGATCGCAGGCGTCGACGGGGGCGGTTGGCGGGGACTCTCCGGAGCTATCGTCGTCGGAGCTGTCGTGACCGTTGAAGCAGTTGCACCGGCCGCACTTTGAAGCCTTCGATTCGTTATTGTTGGTCTCTTCGATGAAGCTCTGGACCATCTTCGCCAGGCACACCGAGCTCGGCTCGACATCCGGAAAGACCGCGCCGCCGCCCCCGCCCCCGCCGCCGCCAGGGTCGACGGAGAGCTTCTCGCTAGAGGCGGAGCTCTTCAACACGCCGGGGAACTGCCGCTCGAGGAGGCGCTTCAGCCGCGACTTCGATGGCGCAGAGGGTTTCACCGGGACGTCCACGGCAGGCGTGTACGGACCGGGATCGATGGAGTGGATCTTCATAGGGAAGGGAATGATCGGATTCAAAAGGGGGAAAAAAATCAACGATCGAACGATCAAGAAATGATCGTACGCGTTTCAAACCCTAATTTCCTCCCTGAGACAAAAGGGAAGTCGATTCGGAAATCTAAACCTCCATTTCTAGGACACATGAGGCTTCTCAAAAACCCTAACTCACTCGAAACCACAAAAAGAAAAAAAAAATCTAATCAAAGTTAGGGTTTCGGATGGCGACCGACCTCCACATCGAATTCAAAAGACCTCCTCTGATTACGATGCGATTCTTTTCCAAAAAAGAAAGAAAAAAAAAAAGAATCAAAATCGAAACCTCACGAACACAAAAGAACAAAAACTATGAAACCCACCGATCGATCAATGATCGGTCGGAGAAGCCATTGTTTCCGATTTCGATCGCTTCTTCTTCTTCGATTGCTCTCTTTTTTTTTTGTTTTTTTTTTAAATGGAGTCCCAAAAAATTGAAGTGTTGTGAAGGGTTTAAAAAGGGGAGGCTCTCAGTCTCTCCGTGTGAGGGATTGCTGACGTGGACAAACCGTACACGTGGATATGACGTGGCATTGTTTCTGCGGGCGGATTTTCTTCTGTGAAGCGTGGAATGTCGTAATTACCCTTCCATGTTTACGGAAATGACGCTTGAGTCCCTTATTCTTTCTAACCATCCAAAACGACTTCCCGATCGTGGCCTTTTGCGGTCTCTTGTTGACGGAAGTACCCCTCTTAGTGTTGTTATTTTCGAAAATGTCCCGTCTGGTTTGTCCGTCGATTACCCAAATTACCCTCTTGAAATCTTTGATATTACTCTGGTGATTCCGTAATTATGACCAACTTTATGTCTTGAAATCGGAGTTAAGTGAGGGAGGGGCATTGCTTTTCTTGGCGGGCCCACGACATGAACGTTATGTCCACTTAGTTTTCGCCACCTTCAGATACTGACACGTTCACTATTCTGGACCGTCCGATCGATTAAAAGACAGTAACACGTGTTACGATCCAGACCGGGGGTTCTTTTGAAAAAATAAATCCGTTACGTGTACCAAAAGGAAGTTTTTTGGAGGGTTGATTTCGAGATTTGAAAAAGATATACGGACGGAGATGAAATTAAGGTCGCTAAACAGTGGAAAAGATTCCATCCGTGAGTCCTGTTGAACACGTAATCGGGTTGCTTTAGGAACAAAAATTAAGTTTTTTTTATTAAAAAAAAATCTAATTTTTTAAGAGAAAACAATCAAACAAATATCTTGAGTATACTAGGTAGTAGATACCGTGATCAACCCATTGTTGTATTTTATCAAATATTATATTTAAAAAAAATGTATTCAATATTTATTTGTGTAAGAGAAAATCTTCAACATTGAATTTGAAAAATGTTATTTACATATATTTGTTTAGTTTTTATATTTATTGAATTTTTATAAGATAGCATATCTTAAATAAATTCTATGAAAATATTTAAAGAAAATGGAAAAACTTTTCAATGATATATATATTTAATGTTAGTGTATAATATTATCAATATATATTAGATTGGAATTGAGGTTGGAATAAGGCACAATATAACAAAGTTCATTGTAACATTGGGATCAGTTTTTGTGAAAGAGTTGTTTAGCCTAGTGAAGGATAGAGGTGTCGGTTGCATATATTGTTGGGACATATAACTATATAGAGGGATGATTACGTGCGGCGAACGGCGGGTGCGGCATTTATCGTGGGCCGTCGATCACGGATCCATCGCATCGGACGGTCGGGTGCGATTCACGTCGACCGTTGGATGCGATGGACCCGCGATCAAACGGTCCACGTCGCCGCCGCACCTGCCGTTCGCCGCACCTAATCGCTCGCGTAACTATATAAAGTACATCCACATACACTTTGCACAACATAAATGCACACTGTAGATAGTACAGGGAATCTCTGGTAGTCCTTTCAAGGCAGAATGCTTTATCCAGGTTATGGAGCAAAATAATTTTATCAATGTTGCCTTGAGATCTATAAGTAGCCAAACTAAAAGAATAGAAAAAGCTCTCACAGAAAATTGTAGCCTTGACAATATTCAAGCTAATTGTCTGCAAAGTCTCCAGGACTCGACCACCTCGTCCAAAAATATAGTAAAAAAAACTGAAAAACCAATATTCATTCCTCAACAAAATCTTAAAAAAGGGATAAAGTTCAAAGAAAGACACGCCCCCCTTTGTGTAATTCGATTGTACTAGCACCCACGATGAATTTACCCCAGTCCCTGATAAAACCTGTCGTGGTATCCCTGATATAACATCTCTTTTTATGTCACACATCAGTCTAAATTTACATAATACTACATTGAATAGGTGATTTAGAAGCCTTTTTATAGGATTTATGGGGATATGAAGTGGAATCTAACTTCATTACAAGAGATTGCGTGAAACAGAAGTGGTTAGAACTCAAAATTTACATCATGGACGATGCTAATTAACTTTTGGGCAATTAGCACTTTTAGCCCCTAAAATTTAAAAAATTACAAAAATAGCCCCGTCAGTCGAAAATTAGCAAAAACTAGCCCCGATGAGAGATTATACTGGAGACGGATTATATATAATCCGTCTCCAGTGTTTATTTTAAACAAAAAAACGAGATCCCAGGAGGAGAAAAATGCACACAAGACGGCATGTATATATGTCATTTTCAGGAGACGGCATATATACATGCCGTCTCCTGTGTATTTTTAGGGTTTTTCCTTAAAAAAATACGCATACAGGAGACGGTATATATATATACCGTCTCCACTTTAAGGCTTGACTATTGAATATTTATTTTATATTGAATCAAATATCCTTTGCATAGACGGTGGAGAATGTCTTTGCTTTGTCATTTCTTGTAAAAGATGGTCGTGTCGAAATTAATGTTGAGGATGCAGACATCATAGTCATACAATATATGGACGGCCGAGATCAAATAGAACTAAAAAAAGAAAATTGATTGATCGGGAGCACCGTGACTTCAAACAGTCATAACTTTTGAACCGTAGATTAGAATCGCTATTATAATATGCCCACACGTTCATATTGACGAGCCCTACAGGAGTAGTAGCAATAATAAACCATTTTTCAGAGCATTCTGAAATCATCTTGGAGATCAAATTGACAGTTGAAAGTTATTTTTACTATTTTTAAGTTGTTTTGAGTTTGTTAAGAGCCTACAAATTCGTTACTTAGATCGAATTAGTTCCATACATGAATAATGAGTAGTTGATAATTCACCAGAAAATGATCCAGTCTTTGAAAAATGTTCACCCAGAAAGTTGAGAAGATTTTACTACTAAATCAGTGATGTAATGAAATATAGTGATTGAACATATATGAAAATTATATATGAATTTCAGTTAAGTTGTTCAAGCAAGATTTATGATGTATTGAAAAAAAAAATTATTCATGGAAACGGTATGTATATATGCCGTTTTCAGAAAACGGCATATATACATGCCGTCTCCTGTCCATTTTTCCCCTTCTGGGATCTCTATTTTTATAAAAAAATAAACACTGGAGACGGCATGTATATATGCCGTCTCCTGTATAATCTTTTATCGGAACTAATTTTTGCTAATATTCGACGGACGGGACTATTTTTACAAATATTCAATTTTGAGGGGTTAAAAGTGCTAATTGCCCTTAACTTTTTTGGATTTCCAAACAAACAATTTTTTTGTTCGGATATCTAGGTCATTTGGATGATCAACATGGTTGTTTGAATAATAGTTTTGAAAAATCATACATGACAATGTTGGTCGATTTCTAGCACTAACAATCTTCCACTTAGGGTGTGTTTAGTTTTTTGGGATTGCGGAAACAAAAACTATGGGAAGCTGAACCAAACAAGTAAAACAGTGATTGTAAATCTAGTATAATTCGATAGGCCAAATGAATGAAAAAGATAGAGATTTAAAGTAAAGAATCAAGTATCAATTACATATAACACATTTAAAATATCATATGAGTGTCTACTACAGATTTGGATTGGGTCTGGTTGTCTATAAAGTCAACTTGGACCCAACCGATTTATGACTCAATCTGAATTGATTAACTCGAACCCGATCCTAATTTTTACAACACAAGCCATGTAAAAATTGAGTTCAACCCGTTAGTTTGGATTGAACCCGACCCAAGTTGCAACCCTGTGAAAAGTGATTGTTTTTAGATTTCATCTTTATAGCCAAACATGATCTTCAAAAGTTGGCTCATGAAACACAGATTATAAATCTCTTTCAAAATCAGATTTTGAGTAAACAGAGATTCCTAATCATGTTATCAAATGCACCCTGAGATACTATCCATCAAACAAATTTGTTTTATTTTTTTTGTACTTGTTTTGATACTTGTTTTTAAGAGTCATACTGATAAGTGTGAAAACCATTAAAAGCTAAACATTTGTCACACTGATATAAGTGTGAAAACCATTAAAGGCTAAACATTTCTTTATCTTCTCAATAGTAATGATCTTTATTACATATACACAAGGTTCTCCTTATTGTGGATTTTCTCTAGCTTCACTAATCAATCTTCTAGAAAATATGATGTGAAATCATATTTAATATCAATGTTTTTCTCATTTCAAGTGAAATGTCAATTTCTTTGTAAGATGGATCACACACTAGTTATCGATGAATAGTCTACAATCCCCATCTTTGTTGTCCAACTCACATTGTAGGAATATAGTTTTCACATCTAGTAAATGTTTCAAATGCCAACCTTCATTATAGTTTTTTTGTCATTTGATAAATAATCAAATCTCATGTCTAATTCGATGATATAAACTATATCTTCAACCATAGTCAACTTCCCGTTATCCTTTACTTCACTCTATATATTAATAGAATTTTCAACATTGTCAAATAATAACAAATAATGCAAGGGTGACGATTAATAAATATTTCTGACAATAAATAAATATGTGATGTGATTTACCGACTTGTTAAATTTCTCAGGAGAATTAGAATCTGAAGTTGTGAAACTTCATGTGCAGCTTGAGTTTTTGTTTTCATATTCTTAGTTTGAGGAATCTCTTCAAGTTTCTGGTACAAACTTTATTGGGGAGTTATGTACCAACCTTGTACAATTAGAAAACTACCCCATGATTAATCATTTTTATACACCCAAAATCAAAGGAAAACCATCCCTACCGACCACACCCCATTTTGAACCAAGTCCGCCCCTTGTACTGTTCGATAAACGTAGTATCGACCGATGTTACATACGTCAACATTTCTAGTGTCGAATTGAAGGGCTACACAAACATTTTTTTTGTTATAATATTGGTACGCGTGTTGTCGATATGTGTTAAATATGTCGTCAAACGGAATGTCGATATTAGTATATTATTGAAAAATAAAAAAATAAGTATCGATCGACATATAAGATAAAAAAATAAAAGAGTTGTGCTTTTCAAACTAACATCAATCACATATTTGAATAAAATGAGTTCTTATTAGTTTATATTGCCAGCCTGATTTGAATATATATAAAAAAATAAATTATATCAAACTAATAATTAGGAAATGAATCAAAATCATTGATCAACGAAGATTTCAACAAACAAAATATAACACAAAAAGAAGAAGAA